>CAJFCP010025993.1:82461-132408 GCA_904066005.1 Synergus itoensis | reverse complement strand
GGCTAAATATCCGGAAAAATCCTCAACGTAATTTATGCACAGCCCCTTAGCGCCTCAAAATTCATAAGTATACGGAATTGAAACAAAATCGGAGAATTGACCTTTTCGGAAGTAGGGTAAACCGGGGCAAAGCCGACCAGTTAATAGTGAATGATTTTTTAAAAGTTAATATGATATGGAACTGATCTATTTTTTTTTCATTTCGAATCCTACATTATTACATATCATATTTCTCTATGCATTAATCACATAAATAAAACAATGATTTAATAATTTAGTTATTTCTAACAAGCTGTACTTCGTCGGCTTTACCCCACACCTTGGGGTAAAGGTGACCTGTAGCTTTTTATGAAAATTAAAAGATTTGAACATTGCAAAATATAATAATTAGCTTCTATGTTATTGAAAGTATTTGTCAAATTACCTTTAAACATATGCAGAAAGAAGAATAAGTTATTTTGAATAAAAATAGTGATAGCTACGATCAGATACGATATAACCTCTTATTTTTGTTGACATTCTACTAGTGACAGACTACCAGAGTTGCCAACATTGGCGATTTGTCACCAAATTGTCGACTTGACCTTGATTTCTATTGGTCTATCTTTTTAACGCAAGTGTTTATTCGTCAATCTCAGATCCAAGAGAAATAAAGTCGCCAAATGTTGGCAAGCCTGCAGACTACATGCAAAGGTGTCTAGCCTACAAACTATTAAATGGTCACTTTTACCCCAGTGATGAGGCCTAAATTATTTACGAGATTTGATGTATTTTAGACTTGAATTACGTTTAATTATTATAATTACGTGATGTGATATTGTTTCAACTATCAAAATATCAAATTGTCATACTGTAAGTATTAACATTAACGTCAGAAGTGTTATATTTCTGCCAGCGAATCTTCCATTCTTTCGTTGTCAAAACTGTTTTCGGTATAATTTTTCTTTTATAACGTCAATTTTCAAGATTTAAGTAAGTAACACTATCTCTACAATGAAATAGATTTATTTTGTGCAAAGTGGAATTAAAATTGTTAAATAATAACAACGTTATAAGCAAAGTCACCTTTACCCCACCGGTCGGCTTTGCCCCGGTTTACCCTACATCCTTAAATTCTTTAAAAATTCTTGAAGAAATTGAAGATATGTTGACGTACTTTTATTTATTTCAAAGTCCTTCAAAATGCTTTAAAATTAGTTGAAATCTATTGAAATATTTTGAAATCTCTTAAAATTTTTGAAGTCCTCTGAAATTCTTTTAAGATTTTTTGAAATTTTATAAGCATACACTGAAACCTAGATTTGAGTCCCCTAGATTTCTGTCATTCTGAGAAGTTGGGTTGCTCCCAAACATAGATGAGGTGAGGTGAAGAGTCGAGAAGAGAAGCGCCGCGAAATCGACAATGCTCGGCTCGGCAATAGCGTAGCCACAAGTGGGTAGTACCCGCTAAGTCAGTTAGCTCTAGTTCGCAAAGTGAACACTGGTACATACGCCGCTGACTTACGACCTGCACGCTCCCTTGATATGTGTCCGCTGACCAACCAAAATGGTTTCAACTAATTCGAAAGGATTTCAGTAGATTTCAAAGTATGTATTTCAAGGGATTTCGAAGTATTTCAAACAGTGAAAAAGAGTTAAAAAAATTTCAAGTGACTTTGAAGGAATTTTTAGCAATTTCAAAAGATTTTAATGGAATCCTAAAAATTTCAAATAATTTAAAGTGTAATTTAATTTAATTTAATTTAATTTACGTAATTTCAAGGGATTATTTATTGAAGATTTCAAAGATTAGAAAAATTTCTTTAAATGTTCATTCTGTTAAACTAACAAATCAGAAAATTATAAAATGTTTGTACAATTAAAATTAAAAAAAATAGTCATATACTTTCAACTATTTTTAAAAAATGTCATTTTTTTAGAAGATAGAATTAATTGTCTTAAGTTTTATTACAAGCGGTGTTTTCGGAGGACACAATATTCTCATTCACGTTTCTTTTTACTCAGAGAAAAGCGAGATGGATTTAGAGAGGGCGAGGCATGGGCGAGGGATAAGTCGAAGGGAGAAGAGTTTGCCCCTTAGAGAGAATTGTGGGAGGGGTAAAGTCAAGTAAACTCAAGAATGGCGGCCTCTTTTATCTGAAGAACTTCAAAAGCGAAGGGAAATGCTCAAAACTGTTCTACTTTAATGGGACCATATGCTACTCTGGTTTCTCTTTTCTCATCTTTCTTTCTCTTCTCATAATAAAATTCTAATCGGAACTCGAATCCATTAACAGGCCCTATTCAAGGGCTTGATTTATCTCTCTTTTATGGCCGAGATAATTCCTCAATTATAATTATCTGTTAGAGAATATTTACTAGCGTTTGGTATGATTTAGAATTGATTATAATAATTATAAAAGAATTTTTCATGTTCCAACAATTTTTTTTCACGAAGTTTTAGTGTTTAACTTCCATTCGTTGCAAACTGAGGAAAAATATTTAAAAAGAGTAAGAATTACGGTGGACCTTCTTTTTCGATTTTGGATTCTTCTTGGTCTCACCCCCCTATTTTGTTGGAATCACCAAAAAAATTATCTCAAAATTTTAGCGAAATCGGTTAATAATAACATCTGCCCTAAAGCACTCAAAGTTTCTTATGCAATTAACATGGGAAAAAGTACGGTTCAATTTCATATGCAGGTATTTATTTTTTAGATTTCACCGGAATCCTTTGGCTCTGAATAATTACGATCTTCAGACTATGTTGAAAAAATATATCTAAACGAAAAAATTTTTTTTTTCAAAATTTTCAAAATGGAGGAATCCTTTTGAACCAAAATTACAATTTCCACAATTAATAACAAAATTTCGTCAAATTTATACAAGAGATAGATATATTTATTAGAAAGCACGTGATGACAATGAAGCTTAGAACCTCAACTTGAAAATGATCCAAAGAAGACTAAAATCTCTTGATTAGTTCTGGAGTTAGAATAAAAAATATAGAGTGCCACACGGGAGAAATATTTCCACATTTATTATGTTTCTGATTATAACTCGAGTCAACATATTTTAATTTAATTAACATTATTTTAATTTAATTAATTGTGCTCGTCATTTCCACCAATTTTTAGATTTCTTGTGCCGAGGCTTGTGCAATATTTTCTTTTGAAACTGAATTGAGTTGAACTTAAACAATGATTCCAAAATATTAAGCCATGAACGAATTTGTGTTCAATTTTGATTTATTCCAGAGTGAAAACAAAATATTGCAAAAATCAAAGAACAGTCGAAAATAAAGCTTCGAATCTCAGCTTGAAAATGAGCCGAAGAATAGAAATATCTTTTAATTAGTTTTCGAGTTACAAGAACAAATATCGCGTGTTTTGCCGGAGAAAGAGTTTTGATTTTTGACATTTCTGATTAACTCGAGAATGCATGAATATATTTTAATTTCCATTAGCTTATTTGAGAGCTGAAATTACCCTCTTTATTTTCATCGATTTTTAGATTTTTTTAACAAAATTGTTTTAGATCCTGAGTTCTTAAAAAAAAATAATGTTTCCAAAAAAATTAGGCTTTCAACAAATTTCTAGTGCCCAATTTAAATACTTTTGATTCCAGGGTGACGAAAAGGTATTGAGAAAACCAAAAAATAGTCGAAAATGTAGCTTGGTATCTCAGTCTGACAATGAGCCAAAAAAGTATAAATTTCTTAATCAGTTCTCGAGTTATAATAAAAAGTATCAAATACCTTCTCAGAGAAAGATTTTTTTATTTTTGACATTTCTGATTATAATTCGAGAACGCCTAAAGATATTTTAATTTCTGTTAGCTTATTTAAAGCTGAAATTACCCTGTTTATTTTCATCAATTTTTAGATTTTTTTAACAACATCTTTTTAGATCCTAAGTGAGTTCTTTTAAAAACAATGTTTCCAAAAAAATTAGGTCTTCAACAAATTTCTAGTGCTGAATTGAAATTCTTCCCAGGGTGACGAAAAAATATTGAAAAAAAACAAAAAAAAATAGTCGAAAATGTAGCTTGGAATCTGAGTCTGAGAATGACCTAAACTAGCTGTCAAGTTGTATCAACTTTTGTGCTCACTCAATGAGCACTTTGCTTCCTGTGAGCAAATATGATTTGCTTCCTCATAGAGGAAGCATTAAGTATTTAATATTCTTTACATCAGCATTAAATTTTAATAATTTGAGAAGTTATATTCGAAAAACTCTTTTTCGAAAATTACAATAAGGCATAACTTTCTTATTTTTGAATGAAATGGATTAATCTTATAGGTCAATCGATTCATCTCGACACAAGGAATCTTCATTTCCCTAACACCAGCTTTAAATTTTTATTATTTGAGAAATTATAGTTGAAAAATTGAATTTTTAAAAAATAATTTTTTATAACTTTCTTATTTCTAAATGAAATGCATTAATGATATAGGTCAATCGATTCATCTCGACACAAAGAATATTTATTTTCCTTACGTCAGGTCAAAATTTTGATTATTTGAAAAGTTATAGCTGAAAATTAATTTTTGAAAATACAATTAACCATACATCCTTAGTTTTTAATGAAATGCATTAATCATATAGGTCAATCGATTCGTCTCGAAGAAAGGAATCTTCATTTTCTTTACATCAACTTCAAATATTGAATATTTGAGAAGTTATAGTGGAAAAATGAATTTTACGAAAATTATAAAAGTACACGAAACTTGTAAAATTTAATATTTTGGTAAACCATTGTAAAAAAAATTCAACTTGGTAAATAGTGGAATAAATATGCCAAATTTCATCAATTTATCTATACGCGTTCTAAAGATATTGCAGGATCGTTAAAAGCGTGACACACACACACACACACACACACACACACACATCCGGACAATTTTTCAGGACATCATATTAGATATATTCCACTTAAAATATGTTCAAAAAAACCTTTTTTTAGAAACTGGATTTTTGTCACCGCTACAAAGCTTCCTCTATGAGGAAGCAAAAAGACTAAAATTTTTTAATCAGTTCTAATAAATAATAAATAATATTATATATTATAATAAAAATAATAAAAAATAAAATAAAATATAGTTACAATATAAAAAGTATCGAGTGCCTTCCCGGAGGAAGATTTCTTGATTTTTTACATTTCTGATTATAACTCAAGAACGCTTAAAGATATTTTAAATTCCATCAGCTCATTTTAAAGCTAAAATGACATTCTTCGTTTTCATCAGTGCTCTCAGATCGAGCTGGAAATATACCCCCTCCATATCCACTATTTTTATCGAAAAAAAGCAATTTGTGTAATAAAATTTGGCAAACTTTTTTTTTAAGTATTTTTTTGAATTATGTAAGAAAATTTTCCAACATTATATTTAATAATTTACTTTTTTTCGATAAAATATTAGATATGGAGGGGGTAAATTTCTAGCTCGATCTGAGAGCACTGATTTTCACCAAATTTTAGATTTCTTGAGCTACATCTGTTGGATCTGAAGCGAGTTGAAGTTGAACAACGGTTCCAAGAAGATAAAAAAGAAAGTATTTTCTCAATAATTTTTTTTAAGTAGCCTCAATATTACTACTGACAGAGTGGAAATATAGAGAAATACTCCGGAAAAGTAAATAGTTCCGAACAGTGCAAAATCAGCCCTGGCACGTGACGGGGGACTTTTTTTTCTACTTTTTTTTTATTGACGGGGGGGGGGGGGATAAGCGAGTACGTGAGAGCAGGCGTGTGACGTAATTGCGATCTTGAAAAAAAGTACAAGAGGACAGATATGGTACTAGAAAAGCACCCCTACTCAAATCGTGCAGCATCCCTCGAGTACACATTGAAATAGATAATGTAAGCCCTCGGTGTATAAGGGATGTTTGCTCTGGGGCTGTTTGCACACACGATCGTGGCTTTCGGACGAATTTCACGAATAGACGGCTTCATTGCGGTCCATTTAGACGCTTCGAATATTGGCTTGGCATAATTACACCACCGTTTCCGAAATTGATTTTGAACCCTCGTTTCTAAACAAAGAACTCGATAAGGCAATAAAAACTGCCTCAAGCTGTATTTTAAAGGGCGGAAAAGTAGAGGTGTCTACTAAACTTTGCACACGAAATTCCCGGACAATTATTCCAACATTTTTCCTTCTTACGGCAGAATCATTAAAATTTATTATTAATTTATTACAATTTATTTATAAATAATGTTTTTTGTTTGTAATAACTTTTAAGAATTTAAATTTTATGTAAGAAAAAAGTAGCGCAGTTCAGTTGCAAAGAATGAGTAAAAAATAAATTAATATTACTCAATACACACTCTAAAAAAAATTCTATTAACAGTGAAATTACTTTCCTTTCAAAATGCATCCTTTGAAATTAAGCAGATTTCTTTTATCTGTCAAAGGAATCATTTCACTGTTAAAAAACTCACCTGCTAAGTGTAAAACGAAAATAGTTTTACCGATAAATGATTTCTTTTGACTATGAAAAGAAATGCTTTAATTATTAAAGGATTGCATTTGTAGGCTACTGGGTGAAGTGCGTCTATGCATGAGTAGTGATTGTACATTGTTTTAGTTTTAGTTTCCCCATCAAAGGAAATATTTTGACAGTAAAAGGATAGCATTTGAAAGGAAAATCCTTTAACTGTTAAAGGATTTCCTCTCATATATACCAATTTTGAATAGAAAATCCTTTCACGGTAAAAGGAATCGTTTGACCGTCAATAGACTGTTTTTTATAGTGCAGGAATTTCGAAGAGTTTAAAGAATTTCGAGAGATTTTAAGTGATTTTAAGGAATTTCAAGAGATTTTTAAAGAATTCAAAACAGTTTCAGGATTTTCACAAGATTTCAAAAAATTTTTAAGTGATTTCAATGGACTTTCAGAGATTTAAAAAATCTAAGGTAGTTTAAATTTAAAATCTTTAAAGTCATAAAAATCTTTTGGAATCCCTCAATAAAATTCCCTTACAAGTCATAAAAATCTCTTTAAATTTCTTAAAATTATTATAAACTTCATAAAATTTCATAAAATCCTTCAAAATGACAAAGTCTTTTAAAAATCATTAAAAACTCTTAAATTCTCTTAAAATTCCTGAAAATTCAATGAGAACATTTAAAATTCCATAAAATCATTTAATATTCTGAAAAACCTTTTGAAATTTCGAAATTCCTCGAAATTCCATGACAAGATTTAAAATCTCTTAAAATTCCCAGAAACTTTTTGAAATTCTTTAAAATTCGATGATAACAATTAAAATCAGGGTGGCCTCAGGATTCAATTTTTGCATTATCCTGAAATGAATAAACCCATTTTTCACTCACTTGACAAAACCCCTTTTCCCACAACTTTTCCAAACCCCTCCTCCTGACTACTTTCCAAGCCTTTTTTATACTTTGACTTTTCTAGACCTTTTTTCCGACTACTTTTGCAAACCTCTTTTCCAAACCCTTATTCAAAATCCCTTTTCAAATTCCTTTTTCATATGATTTAACTACCACAATTTTTCAAAAACTTTTTTCTCAACCACTGTATCAAAATCCTTTTGCCAAAAAATTTTCCAAACCTCTTTTTTAACCCATTTTCCCTGTGATTTTTCAACTATTTTTCCAACCCCCTTCTCCCCACTAATGTACTGAAATACTTTTCCAAATCCTTTTTGCCAATCATTTTTCTAAACCCTTTTTCCAAAACCTTTTCCACCCTTTTTCCGAATCCTTTTACAACCCACTCTTTTTCAAACCCTCTTTTCTAAACCACTTTTCCACATAATAACCTAAACCATTACCCTAACTCATGAGATGATGTCCCAACATTTTTTCCACGATACACTCAACCATACACAAATATACAATTAAATTATCTCAAGATAATTTCATTAAAAAACGCTTTTGCATTAACAATAAATAAAATATGTATATGAAATTTTTGATATTTTTAATTTTCATTTTTAGAAAAAGTAAAATCGTAGTATTGATTGATATAATAGGATATTTTACTGGTAGAACAACAATTTTTTGCGACAAAACATACTGCAGAACAAAATTATTCGATTGGCTCAACAAAAAAATTTATTCGAACAGAGAAATAATATCGTTTTATCAAAAAAAAAATTTGATTGTTTCAACAAAAACGCTCAAGAAGATTATTTTTTTCCCATTAGTAATTGTTCGGTAATTCCGTGAATATATTACAAAATCTTTCCGTATAAACCTGTACTGTGATGACACTTGAAAGAAGTCCCAATTAAGTTGGATTGTACTTGATTCAGTACTATGGGACAGTAATGAACCAGTACATCTGTACTGTGACAGAGTTATGCCAATACTGGTCCAATGCTTGGCTGCCAGTGCTGGTTTTTCAGTACTGGTCCAGTACTGCGTCTGTATACTGACTAGCCAACTGTCGGATTGCCATTACAGGGGCAGTCTCACGTGGAAAACTTTTCAGTCAATCTGATGTCAGATCTGGCATCGTCTAGACCATCTAGTCTGGCCCAGATCTGGGTCTGGTCCGCAATCCACACCATAAAAATTTCTAAGTTTCAATCAGTCAAATTTTTTTCACCATTTTAATATTTCCATCCCAATGGAAAGATACCCTAACTAGAAACACACTAGTCGCTAAATAGCGGTAGACCAGCGGCGGCTGACTAGACCGTCTAGCCACAAAATTTGCAAAAGTGTTACAGGTCTGGCCTCGGGTCTGGTCAGCTCCAGACTAGACCGCCTGATCCGCGCCAGATCAGAGTCTAGTTGGTCTAGTCTGGAGTTGGCCAACACCAGAAGATTTTCCCACTAGGGCGTGGACAGTTTAGGGGGAGGGGGGGAGTATGAAAAAATCGCACGGCTGTCAGTAAGGGGGAGGGGGGTTTAAAAAGTGTTGAAAAATTGTCCACGTATATGGATGGCCCCATTGTGCTTCATATTACTTCCGAAGCGAAATTCATTTCGCTGAATAAGACGTTCCAAATTGTTCCAAATTGTTCCAAATTGAGGAACCTGAGCAAAACTATCAATATTTAAAGGAGGCAATCTCTTAAGAGCACTCTTCTCGATTTTCATTGGCTCTCCCTTTATTTAATGTGCCTGTACAGATGTATTACACACTTACCTGACACTTAAGAGCTCTCCTCACCCTAGGTTGTTCGGGTAAGGAGGAGGAGGGTCTCAGGGGCTCAGCGAGGGTGTTTTCGTAGCCGATTCGTAAAACGCAGTGTGTGTGTGTTTGTTCTGCGTGCGTGGCTGCGTTTACGCTTCGCGGCCATACGTCCGAGGGTTGGAGATGAAGGATGATACGGACTAAATCGAGCAACGAAGTGTGCTTCATTTGTGGCGTAGCGGCCTGTGAAATTTCAGCTCACTCATCCCTTATCGATTAACGGCCGCCAACATACAATACGAAGCCTTTTAAATTTGCTGGCCCAATCGTGAGATAATGTATCCGAGGATATTATTCAAGTTTCAGACTTTGCAAAATGCAAGTCTCCCGAAATAATCTAACGACGATGTTGAAATTATGTAAAGTATTTAAAATATACCAATCCTAAAAGTCGTTGAAATATTTTTTCATTAATTTACTGATGTAAAGTCATTTAAAGCGTAATGAAATGCCATGAAATCAATTACAATTTATATCACTAGCAAACCAACATTTGATTATTTGTTTTACTTTTTAAAACTTCAAGTCGATCAAAAGCCAATCACACTCGCTTAATCTAAACTATCAGGGGAATTTCGCCACTTCAAATTTAGAGAGCAGTTTTGAAACAACAATCACCTGTGCAGAAATTGCCGCAATTAGCCCTATTTAAAATAGGGTTCTGACGAGGCCGTGGTCGGCATTTCTATTTTCGATAACAATATTTTAATATTATTGAGCACTTATGGAACAATGATACAGTAGTAATATCTCATTGATACCAACTTGTTGATAATGAAACAGGGCTTTGAAGAGTTCTTCACGTTGAAACCAAATATCCCAACATTTTTGACACTTGATTATTTATGAAAATATAAAAGATGGTTATATTTATATATTGGAAAATTTAATAATTTGTATATTGTTGACAAACACGGAAAAATATATTTCAGGAATTTTAAGGCTGTTGGAGCAACGGACAAAATGTCATTTTTTTACTTTAGATTTTAAGACCGCAAAAAATACACGGTTTTAAGTGTCCTTTGGCAGGGAAGTGTTTCTCGATGTGAAAAATGGGGCTTAGTATCTATTTTTTGAAAAAACGAATTTGTTTGGCTAAAATGGAAAAGTTTCGGCTAACATAACCTAAAACCTAACCCTAGCCGAAACTTTTCCATTTTAGCCAAACAAATTAGTTTTTTCAAAAAACAGATACTAAGCCCCATTTTTCACGTCGAGAAACACTTCCCTGCCAAACGGCACTTAAAACCGTGTATTTTTTGCGGCCTTAAAATCTAAAGTAAAAAGTTACATTTTTTCCGTTGCTCCAACAGCCTTAAACACGTTTTCATGAAAATTATTATTAAACTACAATTTATGATTATATTATTTTCATAATTTTTAATAACTAGAGATTAAATGGGATTTTTAAAAATTACAAGAGTTCCTTAAAAACTTTTTAAAATCACTTGAAATCCCTCAAAATCGCTTTAAACTTCCTATAAAACAACATAAAATCTCTTTAAATCCTTTAGGAAATCTTGATATCTTTGAAATATTGTAAAATTTCTTGAAATATCTTTAAATTTCCTAAAATTATTTTAAATTTTGTGAAAATTCTTGAAAATTCTTAAATTTTTGGAAGTTTTCCTTAAGTAAGGAAAAGTGTTAAAGTGTTACAAGCCTTGCCCATGGCCGGATTAAGGGGGAGGCTGGAGGGGCTGAAGCCCTGGGCCCCGCTTTCGAAGGGGCCCCCAAATTCTTCCTCAACTTCAAAAGAAAATTTTACTAATATTGAAAAATTTATTATTTTAATTCTCTTTGAAGACAACTAAAGATTTTTGCCAGGGGGGGGGGTAAAAAAATGTACAGCCCTGGGCCCCGAGTTGTCTTAATTCGGCTCTGGCCTTGCCTTGTGTGGGCCTTGCCAGTTAATCTGGTTTACATCAGAGGTAGGGAAAACTAACCAGGACCCTGTCAGAATACCATCAAAATTTCTGCACGGGCAGGGTGGCCACATGTCAGGGAAGTCAAAGAAATGTCAGGGAAAATAGTTTCCAAACACTTTTTTTAAACTGTTCCAAAAGGTATGAAAAAGTGAATCTTGAAAAAGAGTTTGGAAAAAGAGGTCAGAAAACCGGTTCAGTAAAGGGGTTTAAAAATAGATTGGAAAAATAGTTTTGAAAGAAGGGTGGCAAAAATTAAGTTAGAAAAATTCTTCTAAATTCTTTCTAGAAAAAAATTCCAAATCCAGACTTTGAATTTGAGGAATACAAGAAACATTCTAACATAGGAAAGTTCTACTTTATTAAAGTTTTCTACACTTGGGTTGTCCGGTCCGGGATTTAAAATCAGCGCATATGGTGCATTTCATGGATCATTGATTTTTAATGGCGGTTTCGATTGTGGTGAACCCGTCGAGGCCAATTTATCTCACCCTCCTTACACACGGCCCAGTCTCATCACAATTAAACTATTACCTCGGATGCGTTACAAAAGTTTGAGTGTTCTCTAACTTCCAATAGTCTCCCCCCCACGCACCCCTTGCACTAGAGTCACGTGACCTCTAAGGGGTGTCCGTTTGAGAGGGTATTTTTCGAGGATAGCTTTCATTGGGGATTAACGATGGCAATGAGAACTCTCAACCAATTAACATATGAAAGCCAATATCAGGGTTTCTTGTTAGCAGGTAGAATATATACGCAGATTTGCAAACAGAAGAATTTTTCGCATGATTTCAGTCTTTATGAGATTATATTCAAGTGTGAGTTGGTAGATTGAGTGGTCACAAAATAGGGATGTGATAAAATTATTAGGGGTTCCGATTTTTGATTATCTATTAAGTTTTGAAAAAAGTAGTTGGACAACGGGGTCTGAAAAAGTCAACGTTTAAAAAGAGGCTTGAAAAAGTGGT
This sequence comes from Synergus itoensis, assembly GCA_904066005.1. Lineage (NCBI taxonomy): Eukaryota > Metazoa > Arthropoda > Insecta > Hymenoptera > Cynipidae > Synergus > Synergus itoensis. Next base: position 120,360 of record CAJFCP010025993.1, on the reverse strand, counting down.
CCGCAAAAGGGATTTGGAGAAATTATCGGGAAAATAAGTTTGGAAAAATTGTTGGAAAAATAGTCTTGGTAAAGTGGTTGGAAAAAAAAGGACTTGAAAAAGAGTGGGTTGTGAAAGGGTTCGGAAAAAGGTTGGAAAAGGTTTTGAAAAAAGGGTTTAGAAAAATGATTGGCAAAAAGGATTTGGAAAAGTATTTCAGTACATTAGTGGGGAGAAGGGGGTTGGAAACGTAGTTGAAAAATGAGGAAAAATGGGTTTAACCAGGGGTTTGGAAAAGTTGCTGGGAAAACGATTTTGGTACAGTGGTAGACAAGAAAGAGGTTGAAAAAGTGAGTTTATAAAATTATATAAAAAAGAGGTTAAAGAAGGGAATTAAGAAGAAGGTTTTGAACAGTGGTATGGAAAAGAGGTTTGGAAAAGTAGTCAGAAAAGTCGTCTGGAATAGTCAAAGTTTAAAGAAAGGTTGGAAAAGTATTCGGGAAAAGTATTCGGGTTTGGAAAAGTTATGAGAAAAGAAGTTTTGTAAAGTGGGTGAAAAAGGAAGTTTAAAAAAAGGAGGTTGTAAAAAGGATTCGGGAAAAAGATTTGAAAAGTAATTTTTAAAAGAGATTTGGAAAAGGGCTATGGAAAAAGGAATTGGAAGAGAGGTTTGGGAAATTTTTTGAGAAAGTATTTGAAAAACCAAGAGGAAAAAGTGGGTTTAAAAAAAAGTTTGGATAAGTAGTCAGGAAAAGTGGTTTGGGAATTTTGTCTGGAAGAGTTTTGGTATAGCGAGGTTGGGGAAAAAGGGTTTGAAACAGTGAGGTGAGAAATGGATATAGAAAAGAGGTTGGAAGAAGAATTTAGGAAAGGAGTTTGGAAAAGTCGTTTGGAAAAAAGAGTTCGAGTGATCGAGAAAAATGATTTGTAAAAGTCGTCCGGGAAAGTAGGGGGAAAAAGGATTTAGAAAAGTAGTTGAAAAAGATAGAGAAAAATTGGAAGTTTAAAAAGAGGTCTGTAAAAGTAGTCGAGAAAAGTGACTTAGAAAAGGGATATGGAAAAGTGATTGGTAAAGAGGGTTTAAAAGAAGGGGATTGTAGAAGGTATTTGGAAAAGTGGTTTCGAAAAGGTTTTTGGAAAAGGAGTTTCGAGAATGAGTTTCGCAAAAGTTTATTAGAAACGAGGTAGGGATAGGGGTAGGGGGTTTGAAAAATATTGATTTGATTTGGAAAAAGAAAAGTAGGATATGGAAAAAATGTATTTATAATAATTAGAAGACTTTAAAGCATTTTCAAAGCTAATTTTTTCCCAATTGATGGCCCTCTTTAAAATGCTTTCTAGAAATAATTTAATAAATAATTTTAAATCTCTTTTCTTGATAAAATTTTGGAAAACGAAAACTATCGATAAATCTTCAGATATGCACGGCAGTACAAGCTCGTGTTCGCATTATACGAGTATAAACGTGCATTAGCAGTTCGTTGCGTATAGTGGCAGAAATGGTGTGTAGATGATATCGCGCCTTCGCTTCTTTGCTTGGGCTGCCTCGGGTGTTTTACCGGGTGTATAACTCGACGACTCACTATCTAAACCCTGTGGCTCGTTTGTGTACTCTGTACACTTTGGCGCGTTTGTTCGCAAAGGAAGAGCAAAAGAGAGAGAGAGAGGGGGGGGGGGTAAAGAGAAAAGGGAGGGGGAACTGGTACCACTAGCTAGAAGAAAGAAGAAGAGGGATGGAAGAAGCGCGGCAGCCGGGAAAAAACAAAAGGAAAGAAGAGAGGAAAAAGGCGAGGAATGCGGATACAGCGAGACGAAAACGTGCGAAATCGAGGGACTTGCGGAACTGATTATTGCAATCGTTGTTTCCCGCCTCTTCTTCGGATACAGAAAAATGGGATGCGATGAAGGAAATGGGACACTTTATCCTGGTAAAAAATTTTTTCTAGGGACACGGAAATGTACGTTAAGAAAAATAATTCTTTTTTTTTTCAATCCTATTTTCGAAATCGCCTTTCCAATCACTCCCATCTCTCTCTTAAGATTTCAAAACAATTTTCTAAACCGTTTTTTCCAAATTCTTTTTCGCACTTTCCTATTTCGAGCTGCTTTTTGAAACAACTCTCTAAACGACTTTTCCAAACTCTTTTCTTCAATTCTCGTATCCAAACTCCATTTCTTAACCGCTTTTCCAAACTTCCTCTTTAAATAACTTTTTTTATGCCTTTCTTGAATCCTTACATTTTCCAATTTTCTTTATAAAACTCTGTTTTGAATCCCCTTTTTCATCCTCCGTTTCCTAATTCTTTTTCAAACTTCTATTTCCAAATTTTAAAGAACTTTAATAAGCCCGAATTCCAAATGCTTTTTTAAAATCGATTTTCGAAATTTGTTTCTTTAAACTCGTGTTTCATCGCCTGTTTCCGATTCCCTTTTCTATTCCAGTTTTGCAAACTACTTTTTCAACCCCCTTCTTCAAACGCTCTTTTCCAAAATTTTCCAACCTTCAATTTTTTTTTTTACACCTAACCACTTTTTCACTTAACCACGTATCTTCGAATGTCATCGGTATATTTTGAAAAGTCAAAATTAAAAGGCGCCGTGAATTTAGACAAAAAATTGAAGGTTGCTGGTGAGGCGAGGTGAGGGTGAGGTGAGGTGAGAGTGAAGTGAACTTACAAAATCGCACCCCTATTCACAAATCCGTTGGAAAAAGATTTTGGAAAAGGGGTATAGAAAAGGAAGTTGAAAAACAGTAAATCCTCCGATTTCCTTGAAACTGCGTATACCTATATATTTTGATGCGCTGATTACGAATATGATAGTGGAAATTGGCACAAATTTGACTTTCATGGTGAAAGCATATAAAAACCACACAAATTATGGTTTTTTACGATTATCTCAAACAATATGCGAAACTTAATAAAATGCTTCAAACAAAAGTTGTAGAACTTATCGAGGTACACATTTTTTTTGAAGCATTTTGTTCTACGAATGATAGTTTCCGAGAAAATTACAGATACATCGAGTTTCATTTTTTAAAAAACCATTAAAGGAAAATGGTAAAGGGATATGGAAATGGTAAAGGATAATGGTAAACGGAAATCATGGTAAACGAAAATTGTAAAGGGAAATGGTAAAGGGAAATGATAAAGGAAAAAGGTGAACGGAAATCATGTTAAAGAAAAATGGTAAAAGGAAATCATGGTAAAGGGAATTGGTAAAAGATAATCATGGTAAAGGAAAATGGTAAACGGAAATCATGGTATAGGGAAATGGTTAAGGGAAATTATAAAGAGAAGTTTTTAAGTTAAATGGTAAAAGGAAATGACATACAGGAATCATGGTATAGGGAAATGAAGGGAAATCATGATAAATGGAAATGGTAAAAGGAATCATGGTAAAGGGGAATTTTTAAGGGAATTAGAAAAGGGGAATCATGGTAAAGGGAAATCATGAAGGAAAATGGTAAAAAGGAATCATGGTAAAGAGAAATGGTAAAAGGAAATCATGGTAAAGGGAAATGGTAAACTGAAATTATGGTAAAGGACATAGAGGTTTTGTAAAAACATTTGAAAAAGAGTTTAGAAAAAGCAGTTGAGAAATTGTTGGGAAAGGAGGTTTGAAAAAGGAGGTGTAAAAAACGGTTTGACAAACGGGTTGAAGAGATGTTTGGAAATATGGGAAGATTGGCAAAGATGATTGGAAAAGAAGTTGGAAAAAATTTATTGGACACAAAGTGTTACAATAGGGATTGGGAAAACAGTTTTGGAAAAGTATTTGGTAAAAGGTGTTAGGAAACGGAGTGGGAAAATGTAGGACTTTGGCAAAGCGATTTTGTAAAGATGTTGGAAAAAAAGGATTTAGCAAAGGGGTTTGAAAAAACGGTTTGGAAAAGAGGTTTGAAGAGGGGATTGGAAAAACAGTTTGGAAAAGGGGATTGGAAAGGAGTTTGAATTGAGCATTTTAATAAGGAGATTGGAAAACGTAGATAGAAAAATGGATTCGAAATTGGAGTAAGAATATGTAAACTCTCTATTATGTAAACTATTTTCATATCCTTCTTACTATTTTTTTTTTCTACTAATATTCTACTTTTTGAATCCTTATTCAAAAGCTCTCATTATTTGAGAATATTGAAATACGAGTGGGCGCTATTCTAACAAAAGCTTTACCATCGACACTGCAACAGGTGTCCGTCAAACATAGAACGCCGTTTCTGAAAGCAACACGCGATTCGAGTAATTGATTTGTCGTCGACGGGAGCACGGCGAATCGGATACCAACGTCAGACGTCACGTGTCACTTTCCAAGCCTCGGGAATCTCCAAGAACGCCTCCCTCCGGACTGGTTATCGTCGATTTACACGAACATCAAATCTTCTTATAAGTGGCATGAACTATGTATTTCCTACGACAATTTTCTATCGTTTTATTATAATACAAACTTTTTATAACACCTGCATGATTTCAACTGTTTTTCATGTCTATAAAGCGTAACGCAATTCTACTTTTTATCCCCTAGGGAGTGAAAAGTACTTTTTACTTTCTATCTTTTACTCACTAGCGAGAAAAAAAGCAGAACTCTATTTTTTACTCCCTGCGAGTAGTAAAAAACCATTAAAACATTTTTTAATCTCTGTGAGAAGTAAAAAGCATTTTTTACTTCTTGCAAGAAGTGAAAAGTACTTTTTACTACCTCGGGAGTAAAAAAAGGATTTCAGTCATTTTTCGTGCCTATGAAGCGGAAATAAACTTTTAATTTTGTAGGGATTAAAAAGCACTATTTACTCCCAACGCCCTTAAAAACCTTTTCATCAAAGCATGTTTTAAACCTCTTTTTCTAAACCCTTTTGTTAAACTTTTTTACCAAATTCCTATTGTAGACTTCCATATTTGGAAATAGATGTGAAAAAGAGGTTTAGAAAAGACGGTTAGAAAATGTGTTTTTATAACACATATATGATTTCAACTGTTTTTCATGTCTACGAAGCGGAAAAAAAGTTATGTTTTTCACTCCCTAGGGATTAAAAAGTACTTTTCACTTTCTAGGGAGTAAAAATGTTTGAAAAAGTGGTCGAGAAAAAGGGTTTCGAAAAGAGATTTAAGTGGTTTGCAAAAAAGGTAAGAATTGTTGAAGTTTAGAAAAAGGTCTGAAAAAGTAATGGGGAAAAGGAAGTTTGAAAAATGGATGTTGTAAAACGGATTTGGAAAAGAGATTGTAAAGGGATTTAGAAAAGGGGTTTAGTAAAGTTGTTTAAAAAAGAGTGGGTTGTAAAGGAGTTCGGAAAAAAAGCTTGGAAAAAGGTTTTGAAAAGAGGTTTAGAAATGTGATTGGGAAAAAGTATTTGGAAAAGTAGTTCGGAAAAGTAATGGGGAAAAGGGGTTCGGTGCAGTGGATAGAAAAAAAGTGGATTGTACAAGGATTCGAAAAAAAGGTTGAAAAAGGTTTTGCAAAGAGATTTAGAAAAGTAATTGTGAAAAAGTAGTTTGTAAAAAGGGAAAAGTGGGTTTAAAAAGATGGTATGGAAAAGTAATCAGGAAAGGGGGTTTCGAAAAGTTGTCGGGAAAAGAGTTTTGGTATAATGATTGGGAAAAAAGTGTTTGAAAAAGTGGGGTTGTAAAATCGTATGAAAAAAAGGTTGGCAAAGAGATTTTAAAAGGGGAGTTGGAAAAGTGGTTATGAAAAGATATTTGGAAAATAGATTTGGAAAAGTAGTCGAGAAAAGAGGTCTGTAAAAGTTGTTTGGAAGAGGTTTCGGAAATTATGGGTATTAGTTTAAAAAAGAAATTTGAAAAAGTTATCCAAAAAAGAGTTTAGTCAAGTGGTTTGGAAAAGGATTTGCAAAAGGTGTTTTGAAAAAGTGGATTTAGAAAACAGTTTGGATAAAGGGTTTGGAAAAGCGATTCGAGAAAATGGGGTTGTTTCTAATAAGATAAGTGTAACTTGAATGTTCAGCTAAGCGTTTAAATTTTTTACTAAGAAATTTTTAAATTACTTTATTACAGAGTCTTGAAGATTTTAACTGAATTTCGCGTGAGTCTTAAACCTGAATTTTTTGCAAGAAAAGTTCGGGAGAAGATTGACGCTGAAGCTTCAGGGCGCGATTTAGATTTTTATTGAAGTTTTGAGAAACGTCGTTCTTTTTACATCCAAGGTATGACGACGACCTTTGGGTTAATTGATCTCGCGACTCGAGATTTTTGAAAATCTTTAGTTTCACGAGGTACTTCGACGAGGTCTGTGATTAATGGTTATCTCGGTGAATTCTCGAAATCCCATAAAGGACGAAAAGCCCTTCCCAAATTTTACGACACATTGAAAGGAGTCTGCTCGCTTCCCAAATGACTCGGGGAACGTTAATTAGTTGAGAAATGTGTAAAGTATGGGATTAAATAAATGAGAAGATTTATAGATTAATGCGAGCTGTTTTTATTTTCAATATATAAAAATTACGAATATTAAGAAGATTAAAGGTTTCTTTCATTTTTAAATCCTCTTTTCCAATCCTCTCTTTCGAAACCCTTATTTATTTTAATTCTTCTCCAGCTTTCTTTTCCAAATCTCATTATCAAAAATCTTTTTCAAACACCTTTTCGAAACGTCTTTTCTTTTAAAAACGTTTTTTTCTTTTTAAAAATTCCACTTTTTTAAACAAATTTTCTAAATCACTTTTCCCAACCACTTTTCCAAATTTCATTTTCAAAAAACCTTTTTCATACTTTTTTTTTGAAACCATTTCTCCGGACTAATTTTCCAAACTTCTTTTTATAACTTTACATTTTTCAATTGCACCATAATTTTGGGCTTTTTTTGGGCACATGAATTAAAAAAAAACAACTCTCCAAAAACAACCCTTAAGTTCCTAAATCAACCCCATTTACAGAAATGCAATTTTTCAAAAATTGAAGCAAACAGTAATTTTTCTCTTTTTTGGGGCTTTTGAATCCCCTAAACTAAAGTTACCAAAAATTAACCCTTACAAAAAAAGTTCAATATTTTTTAAAATAAACCACACTATATTTATCAGTTTTACTCAGGTACTACTAATATCCCAAAACTAACTTTTGGGCCTCATCCCTTGATGCTAACAACTACCCCCCTTTTGACTTAAAAATATTACTTTGATGAAAAATAATTGTATTAATCTTTTGCAATTGTTTGCAAAGTCTAAAGGGTCTCTGATTTTTGGACTTCTCAAAAATACCATCTCTAATTTTTAGGCTTCATTCCTTCATGCCAAGATCTACCCCCTTGATGTCACAGAGATATGATTTTACTGAAAAATAATCTTTTTCAACTTTTTTCAAAGTCAAAAGAATCTATGATTTTTGGGATCCACAAAAATACCAACTCTGACTCTTGGGCTCCATTTCTTCTGTCAAGAACTATCTCCTTGATGCCACACAGGTCATCAAGAGGGTAGTTCTTGGCATGAAGGGATGGATCCCAAAAATCAGTGATCGTATTTTTGAGAAACCCAAAAATCAGAGGCCCTTTAGACTTTGCGAACAATTGCAAAAGATTAATACAATTACTTTTCATCAAAGTAATAATTCCGAGTCAAAAGTGGGGTAGTTCTTGGCATCAAGAAATGAGGCCCAAAAGTTAATTTTGGGATATTAGTAGTACCTGAGTAATACTGAGAAATATAGTGTGGTTTATTTAAAAAAATATTAAACTTTTTTGTAAGGGTTTATTTTTGGTAACTTTCGTTTAGGGGATTCAAAAGCCCCAAAAAAGAGAAAAATTACTGTTTGCTTCAATTTTTGAAAAATTGCATTTATGTAATTGGGGTTGATTTTGGAACTTAAGGGTTGTTTTTGGAGTGTTTATTTTTACGGAATTGAGGAGCCCAAAAAAGCCCAAAATTATGGTGCAATTGATTTTGCTTTTATTTTGAGATTTAAGACATTGAAGGTGTTGGCTTAATATAAGCTAGCACCTCCACAGCAAAATCTATTTTTTGAAAAATTTAAAGGAGCCTAAAAAAAGCCCAAAAATATGAGATATTGGAAATACATAAATTCGATTGTGGAAAAGCTATAAACGGCTTGGAAAGGAGGTCAGGAAAAGTGGAAGTTTAAAAAGAGTTTTGGAAAAGGGAATTGGAAAAACGATTTGGAAAAGTGGGTTATAAAAATTGGTAATGTGGGGGAAAAGGGTTCAGAGAAAGGAGTTGGAAAAAGGACTTTGAAAACGCGGTTTGAAATAGAATTTTGGCAAGTGATTTGAAAAAGGGGATTGGAAAAAATAAAATAAAAACTTTATCGTTCTAGAAAAATAAAATAGATAAAAAAATGAAAATTAAAAAAGGGCAAAGTTCCTTTTTTGAGAATGGGCCCCATAAGGTTGACTACATGAATTCAAGTGCATATACACTGGGGTCACGGGTATCGGGATACCATATGGTGTCGCGTGCTGCGGTCGCCAGACCGTGCAACCATTTTCCCTGCCCACCAACCCATCCCGAACTCGACGGCGAACCCTGCTGGACTCGTTTCGCGTTAATTCGTGGCCTCGAGGAATTTCTGAGAGCTGATGTTAAAAGAACGTATATATGTTAAGAAATACGGACCACCGTAAACGTGATTCGGACAATGGCCTCAGAGCAAACGGCAGTCACCCGGTATATCTTTACTTGCGTCTCGAATTATATACCTTCCACTCTCCCCATTGTATCCGCGATTATAGTGCTTGTGCTGCAACAATTGCTGGCCCAAAAAATTACCAGCAAACCAGGAACTCGTGCAAACAAGAAAACATATTTTACAGTTGTTAGACACCTTAAAAATTGTATTTATGGTCTCTCAATAGAATTTCAATTTGAAAAGAGAACATACAGTAAAATTTACTCGCGTGCAATTTCTGCTTGATTTGTATAAATTTAAAGGTCGTTGAATTTGAGATGTAAAAGAACATTTTAATTTAGGCAATATTCGAAATTTTCAAAATATTCATTTTTGGGCCGAGTACCATCTTTTTGCAACCCCTTTTTTAATCAAGCCATGTCAACGGTACCACAAAATTTTTGATGAAAATCTAAATATTCTAAATGATGGTAACAATGATATATTTCTGAAGTATTTATTCATACAAAAAAGTAATTTAAACGATTTTGAAAAATTATTTTATTTTTTTTTAGCTTTTTTGTTAAATGAATATTTGGATGCTTTTTTTTTTATTCATAAATCAAACACTTTTTATAATAACTAAGTGAATTTTTCATGGATAGTTAATAAATATTTTACGTTTCAAGTGAACTAGGCAAAACTTGATAATTATGTTAAAAAACTAATTCTTAATAACAATGTGATAAACAATTACAAATTATTATTTGTTCTCTATACGCGATCGGGATAAAACATTACACGTATGAATATACAGTTGGAAAAGGAGCTTGGAAAAGTTGTTATGAAATAAGAATGTTTGAAAAAGGGCTTTCGTTAAAAAGCTTGTTAAAGGGGGTTGATAAAGGGATCTGGAAACATTTTTTGGAAAAGTGGATTGGGAAAGGAGCTGGGAAAAATGGTTTGTAAAAGGGATTTGGAAAATTGGTTTGGAAAAAGGGTTTTGGAATATGCCGTTGGAAGAGGAGTTTGGAAAAGTTGTTAGAAAATGTGGAAATTTGGAAAAGGGGGTTAATAAAGGGATGTGGAAAAATATTTTGGAAAAGTGGATTGGAAAATGGTTTTGGAAAAAGAGTTTGGCAAAGGGGTTTGGAAAAAAAGTTCGTTAAAGGGGTTGATATGTGGAAGAAGGTTTTTGAAAAGTGGATTGGGAAAGTAATTGGGAAACACGGTTCGTTAAAGGGATTAGAAAAGGGGTTTGGAACTGGTGAATTAAGAAAGGATTTTGAATATATAGTTGGAAAAGGAGTATAGAAAATTTGTTATGAAATGAGAATGTTCGAAAAAGGACTTTCGTTAAAAAGCTTATTATTAAACGAGGTTGGTTGGTAAAGGGATCTGGAAAAAGGTTTTAGAAAAGTGGATTAGGAAAAAGGAGCTGGGAAAAATGGTTTGTAAAAGGGATTTGGAAAAGTGGTTTGGTAAAAGGGCTTGGAAAAAGAGTTTAGAAAATGGTTTGGAAGTGGTGAATAAAAAAAGGGTTTGGAATATGCCGTTGGAAGAGGAGTTTGGAAAAGTTGTTAAGAAAAATGGAAATTTGAAAAAGGGGGTTGATAAAGGGATGTGCAAAAAGATTTTGGAAAAGTGGATTGGGAAACGAGTTGGGAAAAATGTTTTATGAAAGGGGTTTGGAGAAGGGGTTTGGAAAAAGAGTTTAGAAAAATGGGTATGGAATATGAAGTTGGAGAAGAGTTTGAAAAAGGTGGAAATGTGTGGAAAAATGTGGAAATTTGGGAAATGTGAAATTTTGGAAAAGGGATTTGGAAAAAAGTTTATTAAAGTAGGTTGGTATGTGGAAACAGATTTTGGAAAAGTGGATTGGGAAAGAATTTCTGAAAGTATTTCGTAAAAAGGAATTTGAAAAAGAAAAAAATGTGTTGTTTATCTTTTAAATTACATACAAATCGTATTTCATCGGCCAGGCTGCAGAATATTGAGGAAATACTAGAGCAATCTAACTTTGTCAGGAGCAGATTAAAAATCTCTTTGACGGACAGTCAAGCTCAAGCATAAATAAACAGATAATAGCGATTAAATTTTTTGTGTCGAGCCTCTTGCATATCACAATGACCTTATTGCATAGATTGCTTCGAATAATGTTGTATCTGCAAAACTAACTCAACAGAATGTCAGTTAGAGAATGTGTCACGTGACCCGTTTTCCTAATCCGTTCAGAGTGACTCAAGGGGTAAAGTATAAGCAAGAATTAGCTCACTTATTTATTATTACTTAAGGCCGTGTATGAGTTATCCAAACCGGCATTTTTTCCCTGTAATGCTATTTCTACATTTATTGAGATAGCGAGTTGAAAATTTATAAAATTAAAGTAAATGTACTAAGGAACGTTTATCTGGTTCTAAATATTTACATTTATAAAAAAAATATTTAGAAACAATTTTTTTTATTTTAATCAAAATTTAGGACCATATAAACATACCCTATTACGATATGAATAAAAATTCCAAATACAGGAATTACAGAGAAAAAATTCTGTTAAAGAAGGGTGTAGGAAACGGTTAAATGATACAAGGCCTTAAGGGAACAAAATCTTGACTTGTAGTCATTAAAAATAATTCAAAATTTAATTGTCATCAGTCGAGAATAAAATTCCTGGTTTGGTTCGATAAAAAATATAATGTGTTCGCAATAGAAAAATAAAAGTAATGAAAGGCACTAAAATACATCTAATTTCGTCCCTATTCCATTAAATTTCGGGGGTTGGGGGATGAGGGGTGAATTATAGGAGATTCTCACGGAAGAGTGTTTCTGCGTGGCAATTATTTCGAGCGTATGAGTTCCAGACGAATCTTGTGGACCCCATGGTACCGTTAAGGACTGAAAAAGGGAGAGAAGATGGGAATACGGGAAGCTCTCGACGAAGGTTATGGACGGTGCTAAGCGAGGGTCCCCGGGGATTCTGGGTAGCGAGTTTCTAGTACCCCCTGGCAACACTGTCCTGCTCATATCCTAATAGAAATGTAATAGCACTTGGTCCTTCTTCCTGAATAAATTATCATCAAGCTTAAGGCACTTTTCTGTCGCCATAGATTAAAGGACCAAGTGAGGGATGTCAAATTCTAGGAATAAGATTTAAAGATTGAACATTCAAGATTTTGTATCATTTTTTTAAATCCTTCAGCCTAGATCTATTATCAAACACCTTTTAAAATCCTTTTTTTCCCAACATATTTCATAAATCACTTTTCCAAACCCATTTTTTCACTAATTTTCCCAACAAATGTTTTAAACACTTATCAAAACCTCTTTTTTGAATCCTTTTTCCAAACTTCTTCTCCAAATTTCTTTTTGAATCTCTTTTCCAAACCATTTTTACAATCACCCTTTTACAACCCCCGCCCCCATTTTCAAACCCTCGCTTTCAAACCACTTTTATAAATTTTACACTTTTTTAAACTCTTTCCAAACCCCTTTTTGTAACTACTTTTTCAAGCCTATTTTTAAAATCATTTTTCCCAACCCGTTTTCCCAACGACTTTTCTAAATCCCTTTTCTAAATATCTTTCCCAAACTCTTTCCTAAACCCCTTTTACAACCCCCTTTTTGAAAACCCACGTTTCCGAAAAAATGTTCAAAACTCCTTTTACAAATAACTTTTCCAAATATCTCTTCCGACAAATTTCTCAACCACCTTTCCGAAACCTTTATGGTATAATACCCTCTTCCCAAACTACTTTTCAAAACTTTGACATTTCCAACAACTTTTCCAAACAACATTTTCAAACTGCTTTTCAAACTCATTTAAAAACCTCTTCTTTAAATTTTCACATTTCCCAACTCTTCTTCCAGCTTTTCAAATCCCCTTCCTCCTTTTTCACACCACTTTTCCAAACCTCTTTTTCAAAATACTTCAACTTTCCCTAAATTCTTTGTCAAATACATTTTTCCAACATATTTTCCAAAAATTTGAAAAAGAGTTTTGAAGGGTTATCGATCTCATTTACAAATTTTCCAAATATCTCTTAGAAAATTTACAAATTTCCGAACGTCATCTATAAAATTCTTTTTTAAACTCTTTTTTTAAAACACCTTTTCCAACTATTTTTACCACTCTTTATTTCAAATCGCTTTTCTAAACTCGGATTTTTTAAATTTCTTTTTCAACTCTATTTCCAAACCTCCTCTTCTAACCTTTTTCCAAATCTCTTTTCCAAACCTTATTTAAAACTTTTTCCCACCACCTTTCCGAAACCGTTTTTCATACCCTCTTCCCAAACCACGTTTTGAAATTTCGACATTTCCCAACACCTTTTCCAAACCTTTTATTTAAACTTCTACATTTCCCAAAATTTTTTCAAAATACATTTTTAACACCCCTTTTCCATATACTTGGAAATTTCATAACTATTTTTCAGAACATCTTTTCCAAGCATCTTTTCTTTAAATTCCTTTTCCAAACCCCATTCAGGGTGGCCACAGGATTCCCAACATCTTTTTCAAATAACTTTTTCAAAATCCTATCTCTGACCTCTTTTCCAAACCTTATTTTTAAATCTCTTTGTCGACCCCACTTCGAATTTGATCCAAACTTTCACATTTCCCAACACCTTTTCCAAATATCATTTTCCGATTCCTTTTTCAACCCTTTTTCAAATCCCTGTCTCAAATTTTTAATCCAAATTTTCACATTTCCCAAAGATTTTTTCTAAATCCCACTTTTTAAGCCCCCTTTCCAACTCCAATATATTGTATAATTAGAAAGAGATCTTTCTGTTTCCACGCAATTTTTCTACTCCCTAGGGAGTAAAAGTAATTTCTACTCACACCGCTCGAAAAACGAGATTGCGGGCTCGTTCTGCAGGCATGAAAATAGATCGAGATCGTGGGGGTGATATAAAAAAAAACCTTTTTATTTTAAATCCTTATTATTTTTTAATAATAAATCAAAGCCTTCAATATTTTCCAAATTAAAAAAAGAAATTTCTCCCACTCAAATACACTCTAGGAGTAATTAAAATAAAAATGAGTGATGAAAATATTGATGAAGAAATTTTATGAGCCCCTGGTCCATTTCTTTAGTTAATCTTCTATCGATTGCGTCTACAATATCTATCAGAAGGGTCATAATAATACACCAGACCCTCGACTACCCTCGTGTTATGCTCTGCCTGTTTACTGAATAATCAGGGAAACGTGGCGCGCGCTCGCCAAATTACAGAATAGCCGGATCAATTGAAAGGGAGAGGAAGCTATGGTTTCCGCCAATTACTGATGCCAAACACAAGTACTTCAAATACGAATTTTTTCACTATATATAATTCATCTCAATATATTAATATTAATACATATTTTCCAAACTCCTCCTACATTTTCCAACACTTTTTCTAAATCACTTTTCCAAATTGCTTTTCGAAGTCCTTTTTCCAAAATTCTTTTCCAAACTCCTTCTCCCAAATTGCACAATTTCTAAACTATTTTCAATTTTCTTTTCCAACTTATTTTCCAAGTCCTTTTTCAGACCCCTTTTCCAAATCACTATTTTAAATCCTTTTTCCAAACCCATTTTCAAATCCCTTTTCAAATTTCCATATTTTATTCTTCTTTTTCAATTTTTTTTCACCAACCACTTTTTCTCACTTTATTTTTAAACCTTTTTTTCCGACCACTTTTTCAAATCCCTTTTCCAAACCTTCTTTTCCTAATTTCCACAAAATTCCAAAATATTTTCCAGCTTTCATTTCCAGCTTCTTTGCCAAAAACAACTTTCCTAGACCTCTTTTCCAAAATTGATATATTTTCCAACATCTTTTCCAAATCACTTTTCTAAATCCTTTTTCAAAACCCTTTTTCAGACCCCTTTTTCAAATTTCCATATCTTTTTCAAACCTTTTTTCTATATTTTTAATACTTTTTCCAAATAAGTTTTCCAAACCCCTTTTCCAACCTATTTTTTTAAATACCTTTGGCTTTCATCTTTTATGAGTAATGCGTATGTTGCTTATCACTCAAACTTAATAGTTTTATTTAAAAATTTTTTTGGATTGTTTATTACTAGAATAATTCTCAATTTTTTTTTTGTGAAAAATCAAATTTTCGCGCCCTTTTTCTAGAATTATGAATGTGACTACGTGAATCTTTCATTCTATCTTCTCAAATGTTTTATTCTGTCTTTATAGGACTAGGGCCCTAATTAAATCGTTTAAATATCTAATCCTATAAATACTGTTCACTTTGAAAAATTAAATTAAAAATAAATAATAAAATATAAATATAATAAATTTGTACTTATATTTTAATATAATTTAAAAAAGATGAAAAGGATATTAGATACAATATAAAATAAAAAAGTGGTAACACGTATGTTTATGAGGTGTTTAGAATAAATATGTAAAACAAATGTTTATTGTATCTTTCTCTACAACGACATTTGTAATTCACCTCCCACGAGTTATACGACACGACAAGTTTGACGCTTTCACGATCCTCTGCTTATGAAAACAAAGATATTTAGCGAATCGAATTTATAAAACACTCACATATCAGATAACAAAAAAAAAGCAAAACAGACTCGAAGTCTCATTTCGTGGACGCAATTCAATCTCTTAAAATTGACTAACAATTTTACAATAGCATAATCTAAGTCGCAGAAAAAATATAACTACATATTATAATTTAACAAAGACTGACAATTTTTCTTGTTACCATTTATGGAATTACTTATTTAATGTTCTTCGTTTTGTTAAAAATATTTTTAAAACAATCTAATGAATATTATTTTTTATAACGTAAAATAAACGTAGTACTTATTTAGTGTAGTTTAGAAAATGTAGGAAAAATTTTTTTTTAAAATACACATTATCTGATATTACACAGGACCACACAAAAAAAGTGGTCTGAACTGTACATGTGACAAGGCTACCCTTACGGATTTTGAGCCGCTGAATCCGAATCCGGCCTTAGAATTTTCCCTAGATCCTACAATTTTCCCCTAGCCTAGGGTAAATGTGTGAAATTTTGGAAGTTTCAGGCTCCGTTGAAATTATATTTATCCACGAAAAAGTTAATGGAATAACATCGTTTCTACGTATTTCGAGTCGCTCAGTTCAAGTCTGACTGTAGAATATTTGTAAAGTTTCTTTGTGTATCCCTAGCCTAGGGGAAATAGTGCATTAATGAGCAAAGCTTGAAGCCTAATGGAGCTGTTGTTTGTGCACGGAAAAGCTGATGTCTTTCCGTATTTTTAAATACTGATTTCATATCTGACAGAAGAAGTTTTCTGCAGTACCTCGGATTTTCTCTAGCCTAGGGAAAAAAGTGAAAGACCGAGAAAAACTAGAGTTTCTATAGAGGTTCCAATTTTACGAGGTAAAGAGATATATTTGCGTATTATCAGTAGCTAAGATAACAAATTCGGCATCAAAATTTTCGGCATTGCGGCAAAATGCATCAAAATGTGTCAAAATTTCCAATGCATCAAAATGAATCAAATGCATTTAAAACACATTGATGCATCAATGCATGAAAATGCATCACAATTTTCGGCATTTCGGCATTATTATACTTGAGATTATCCCTAGGCTAGGAATATTCAAAGATACTTTACAAATATTCTAAAGTCAGACTTAAACTGAGCAACTCGAAATACGTAGAAACGATGTTGTTCCATTAACTTTTTCGTGGATAAATATAATTTCAAGGGAGCTTGAAATTTCCAAAATTTCACACATTTACCCTAGGTTAGGGGAAAATTGTGGGGTCTAGGGAAAATTCTAAATAAAATTTTAATTAAGTCTGATAGGAAAAAAATTAATAATAAATTATAAAATATAAGATTATAATTATGAATTATAAACGTTATTTAATGCAATTAAGTTATTACCAATTTTTATTTTCATCCTATTTCTTTAACACCTTTTTACATTTTTTTTTTGTAAATAAACAAAATAAAATTATTTATTCTGTTTTATAATAATTACTGAGTCAAATTTTACGCAAATCTAATACCTTCTCTGGTGAGAATGTAACAATATGAATCAGTTAAAAAACACCAACTGGCTCCCTCTCCTTGTAAAGGAAAAATTGAAAAAAGAATGTAAAGTGATAAGAATTAGTTTAGTTGAGGATTTTGTGAAAATATTTTGGAAATCAAAATGTCGGGAAATATTCTATACTGACAATAAATCCGTTGCTCGTTTGCACTAACGAAGAGAGTCGTTCGCAGTGAGGGACAAAAAGTGGTCGAGTCGAAAAAAAATCAGAGTTACGAGAACGAGAAGGTGAATATAGGCATGGGAAAATGTCACGGAGATGCGTGTATGGATGGAGGGCGTCGCATGGTAAAACGATTATCCACGTAACTCTAGCCGCAATGACAACAAAGTTTATAGATAACAGTAGCAGAATTAAAAAATGTATATATCTGTATTTCCTCATATTTTGAAAAAATTAGGCAATTGCTTAAGGGTAATGGAGCCAAGTTCCAATCTAAAAGATCGATTTCTTCATTTTACGTAATAAATATTAAAATTGGAATTATTTCCCTCTGCATAATTAATTTGTAACAAGAATTATGCAAATAGAGGGAGAAAATATCTAATTCAAATATTTTTTAAGTAAAATGAAAATACTGAATTTGGAAATAAGATTTTGAATTCTTCGTTTTATGCAAAAAGTATCTAAACTAAATATGTTTTCGCTCTGTGCGCAGTATTATATTTGAAAAAAGATTAGTGCTACAGAGCAAAAAAATATTTATCTATAATTTTCGTTAAGTAAAATGGAGAATGGAATTTTGAGCCTAACACTTGGGTCCAATGCCCTTAAAGTGCAACTTTTATAATATTAAATTGAAAAGTTTTTCTTCAAAGTACTATGAAAGATAATAAAATTCTGTGTTTAATAAAACCTCCATCTCGATGTTTTCAAAAATGTTTATAACTCCGAAAATATATATTATTTTTAAAAGCACTTTGTCTCAATTTAAAAATGAATTTTTATGTCTTTTTTTTTCTACGATAGAAATTTTTGAAATAATTTTCTTAGCTTCTGCCACACTCAAAATTGTACGGAAAATCAACTGAATATTTTAATAGATTTTATTAAATTTTAGTGAAATATGATATAGTAGATTTTTAAAAAATGCTCGTAAGTAACTATGGATATTTCAGTGTATATAAAATAATGTTCAGCTCTTTTTATTTATTAATTAATTTTTATAATTAATTCTTGAAATATACAAAATTTGGCTTACCCAATGTTGTGTTGTAACTACTTCTCCATCCGATCCTTCGAGGTTCTGTGGAAGATATAAAAAATTTAATTAATCATAAAATGGGATGTTTTCGAATTTTTAAAATAGGTAGATATTATAATTACTTTAAAGCTTTGAAAGTCTTTCTATAATTTTCTGAAATCCTTTGAAATGTTTTAAAGTTACTTTTTTTATAAAATAGTTTTTAACTGTTTTTATAAATAAAGAGTATGTTTTTTAATTCGTATAAATTAAGATTGAGTTAACAAAAAACTTTAAATAGTCATCCTACATAAAATTTCTTTATTAGTATAAAAAAAAAGGAAGACGCTATACTCTTATGTAAAAAAATTTGTTTAGTTGACGTCCGCCAAAAATGTATTCATGATTATAAAAGTACTTTTATAGTCATGAATCGTTTTTGCGAGCATCTATAATTCTTTTCTTTCGTCGCCTGGGCATTCTAACCTCCCCTGTCAATAACTTAGAAAATATTTCTAAGTTCAACTAAAATAATCCTGCCGCGTAGGTCTCTCTACATCATCCGTGCTTCCCGATAGTGGCAAATTGTCACTCCCGCTCGCACAAGATCTCTTCACCGTCCGCGCTCGCTACAGGGACAAACTATTGCTCCCACTACGAAGACTCTGTGAAAGATCCCCCACTTTTTCGTACGAGCCAATCCCTGAACGCGACGGACGGTGATAGGTCGGAGAGTTCCCCGGCAGTGCCTATAAAGATCCGCGCCTAAACGCGGAAAGTGCTCAGTCTGTCCCCGACTGGTCCCCAGCCAAGACCTCCCTGGCTTCCCCAACCAGCGGAGCGTCTCCCAACATCGCTCACAGAGCTGAGAACCCATCACGCACTATCCCTGCAATAGTCGCCTAACCCAATATGTCGCCACCCAGACGCGACTACCCATCCAACCCCAAACATACCCATTACCACTAGTATTTACCTTATTTTTACTAGACCCACCATGTAAACTTTCTTATCTCTTACTAAATAAATCATTTATTTTCTACCCAATCTACTTATTTTAGAATTATTTTAAACTTAATTTCCCTTCCTTCTAATTTTAAAACATTTATTTCGAGCCTCACCCATTTCTCGGATATCAAGTCATTTATTTTACAAAATTGTGTGTATTTTGGAGATTTCAATGACTTTCAAGCTACTTTTACAAAATAGAAATTTTTTTCATCTAAAAAAACTTATGGTGCCTTACTTTATTCTATACTAAAGAAGTTTTATGTAACTTTGACAAATTTTTAAAAATAAAAATTTATTACCACTTAATATAGCCGAATTAAAGAAATCTACTTTTTGTTCATAACGAGAAAATTTTATTTTTTATTTCTAATTTTATATATTCCTATTAAAAACTTTTGTTCAAAATTTGTTGGACAAAAATTTTCAATAGAAATTTAAAGCAAAAATTGAATAGAAATTTTGAAAATAATCTTGAGAAACAAATTTTGAAAAAATTAAAAAAAAATGTTCGAGAAATTTTAAACAGAAGTTTTGAATAAAAATTTTCATTTTCGAAACTTGAAAATTTGGATATTTTATATTTTCGGGAAACTGAAATTTCGATAATTTTATACTTTCGTTAATAAATATTTTCAGTATATTTAAATTTCGTTAATAAACATTTTCGACAATATTATTTTTATTCAGGAATTTGAAATTTCGGGAATATGAATTTGTAGGGAATTACGTTTTCGGTATTTTTTCATATTAGAAATTTTGGTTTTTTGGCAAAAAAATGTCCTGTGAAAAAATACCAAAAAAATAATTCCCGATAATTCAAATTCCTAAAAAATGAAAATTCCCGAAATTTCAAGTTCCCGAATAAAAATAAAATTAACGAAATTTAAATATACCGAAAATATTTATTAAAGAAAATATAAAATACCTGAATTTTAAAATTTCAGAAAAATTTTCTTCCTAACCCTTATCAATCCTTATATTCGAATCAACATAAAAAATTCTTCAATCTTGAATTAATATTTCTTTATTGATTCCATATGAAAGAAATTTAATCTATCTTTAATTTATTTTAGAGTGTCAATTTGACAATCCAGAAAAAACTTATTTTTCGGAATTTGAATAAATATTTCTGGTAATAATATTTTTATTCGGGAAATCGAAATTTTGGTAACTTGAATTTTCCGGAATTATTTCTCTAAATCTGAATTAGTGAAAAGTCGGCCACTAATTTACTTTAGTGAAAATTTCTATTAATTGTTAGTTATTTTATGACTAAAACTTTAGTGAAAAGTTCAAAACTACTAAATGAAATAATGAAATATAACTAATAATTAGTAAAATTTTTCACTAAAATAAATTAGTGACCGACTTTTCACTAATTCAGATTTAGAGAGATATTTTCGGTATTTTTTTACATTCGGGATTTTTATTTTTCGACAATAATATGTTGTAGCAATAAAAATCCCTCATTTTTTAATTTATAGAAAGATTTCAAAAAAAAAATTTGTGAATAAAAAATAATAGGTATTATTATAGAAATTTCTTCTTCGGCTCTATTTAGTATAACTTGGCGTGAAAAAAGTTGCAATACGTGTTTCCAAATATAATAATAATAATAATAATAATAATAATAATAATAATAATAATGAATATTGGCGATCATAATAACAATCATTATTGGAGACGCTATCGATTTCGGGACTACTCGTGTTGCGTTTGTCATCATCACCAATGTAGAGATTCGGCAATCCCGGTAATAGCCGCCGGCAATAATACCCGGTAATTGCGGAAACGAATAAAAGCCAATGTTCACCAAAGAGGAATCGATAGTTTTTTCCGGTTGGTTTGATAAAAACAACACCGAAAGTGCATTACCCACTCTTCGATATTCTGTTTTTAAGTTTTTTTTAATGCATTTATCGAGATTTTTAAAAAAAGAAAAAAGCTAGATAAAGGAAAAATTATGGTTCTGTTATGAAAAAGAAATAATAGTGTACTTACGTCTTTCTTTCTCTTCACTGTTGCAACAGTACCTAGAATAAAGAAAAGACAAAATTATTTAAAAATAAAATCAAACTTCACAATACAATTCAAAATTCATTCTTGACAGTCTCAAAAACGGGACGCAAGGTGATTTTTTCTTAAGAAAGTAGAGAAAAATTGAAAAACAGATATTCAGCTTGATATCCGCAATAATTGCTTTTAAATAAAACCCTCGTATCACTAATTATTCTTAACCAACTTGGGCATCCTAACCTACACCTGTCAAAAGACTTGGAAATGTTTTCGATCTTCCATAGGAAGATCGAGAATATTTCTAAGTCCAACAAATTCACCTAGGTCTCTCTACATCATCCGCGCTCCCTAATATAGTTAATTCACTCACTATCCCTTCTAAATTCACCTAGGTCTCTCTACATCATCCGCGCTCCCTAATATAGTTAATTCACTCACTATCCCTTTTTTTGGTCTCGAACCAATCACAGTGACGCTCTAAAACGACCCCACTCTTGTGATACTCGGCAATACTCCCACTTTAGCGACACATCGGAGATTATCCTACTCTTTAGAGAAGAACCAATCTCCGTTGCGAAATCCCCTCTCTTTTCGTTGGAGCCAATCGCCGAAATCTATGTATCCGGGCCGACTATTATAAAGATAAGCCGTAAAGCATAAACGGGACCTGTCCTTCCCGAGCTACCATCGTGTAAGCACCTACGGAATAAAAACCTTCTAAGACAAAATCCAAACTGCCTCCGTACTTCCTTCATTGGTATCCTACATGTCTCCATTTCAGCACGATCTACAAGAAGAGAGAGAGAGACAGAGAAGAAGACTACGAGAGCGAAAAACGTCGCGATTAGGAAAGTCGAGGTCCAGGAGGACTTCGGCTTCCATCCTAACATCCCTGAGATTCAGATCTCCAAATCCTTATCTCCCGTACGAGCTTCTGTCCCTCAATCAAACTCACGCCATCTACAGAATCCAGCAAGGTTCTCCAACGACAGTTCCGCTTAACTGGTTTCCACCACTTCCCACTAACAGTACTAGGTGGTTCAAGATGCTCCCGGCCTAACAAAGAAAACAAACGATTTTTGTCAAACTTACTATTTATTCTTCAACATAGTCCCCTCCGAGCTCGATACACCTAGTCCAACGATTTTCCAACATTGCGATGCCTTTTGAAAAGAAAGATTGCTGAAGGCTTTCAAAATACCCATCAGTTTCCCGTTCGGCTTCTTCATTCGTCGCAAATCGCTGTCCCTGGAGCCATCTCTTCAAGTTTGGAAACAGATAATAATCGCTGGGGGCTAAATCTGGAGAATACGGGGGGTGGTCAAGCAATTGAAAGCCTAGCTCGTGTAACTTGGCCATGGTTTTCATCGATTTGTGAGCTGGTGCATTGTCTTGCAAAAAAATGCATTTTTTCTTCAACAAATGGGGCCGTTTCTTTGCGATTTCGACCTTCAATCGGTCCAATAAGGCACAATAATAATAGTCACTGTTGATTGTTTTCCCTTTTTGTAAATAGTCGATGAACAATATGCCCCTCGAATCCCAAAAAACTGACGCCAACACCTTTTCAGCCGATTGTTGAGTCTTGGGTCGCTTTGGTGCACTTCCGCCGGGTCCTACCCACTCTTTGGCTGATTGTTTCGATTCTGGGGTGTAGTGGTGGACCCATGTTTCATCACAAGTCACTATTCGACGCAAAAAATCAGCTTTATTTCGTTTTAACATATCCAAACAATGCTGGGAAGTGCAAACACGTTCACGTTTTTGATCAATTGTCAGCAAACGCGGCACCCATCTTGCGGTTAGCTTTCTCATACCCAAACAATCATGCAAAGTTGAATGCACTGACCCAGTTGATATGCGTACGGCATTAGCTATCTCACGCACTTTTATTTTTGGATCACTTAATACGATATCGTGGATTTTTTGCACGATTTCTGGAGTGGTCGCTGTTTTTGGTGCTCCCCCGGCGTGTTCATCTTTTGTGAACATTCGGCCTCTTTTAAACTCGGCAATCCAATATTTTACGGTTGAATACGATGGAGCAGAATCACCATAATATTTATCGAGCTTTTTTTTCGTTTCCTTTCCACTTTTTCCACGCAAAAAATAATGTTTAATCAAGGCCCGAAATTCTTCCTTATCCATTTTTACAACAAATATCAAAAATTTCTGACTTTAAAATCACTTTAGCGTCACTGCCAAGTGCCAATCTATCTGAAATTGATCGTGTATTCGACTGAACGTTGGTATTTTAAAACTGGTGGTACCATCTCTTGGAGGCCGGGAGCATCTTGAATCACCTAGTACGAGCCTTGGACCTGTCACTCCCAGCTCCGAAAGTGGACAGCAGAGTGTGACTCCCCCAAGACACATCCGGCTACCTGATCCAGTTAACACCGCCACCCCCTACCTGGACTTGAGTCCAGGAAGGCACTCCTGGTTTGCGACTCCTCCTTCCTCACCAAAACCAACTAAATCTGATTCCATTTCTGAATGGTGTCCGGATGACCTTTCGCTTCCTTCAGATTGGACCTCTCTTCTAGGAATAAACCCCTTAGACCTTGAAGTCTCATTCCCACCATCCAACCCGGACAAAGAAAACGACCTGTCACTTTAAGTGACAGCAACGCCTGTGATTTTCCCATCACCGTGGATCATCGAATCTCCTCTGTTTCCTGCAAACCTTTTTGAATCCAAAACCAACTGGTCCTTTTGAGGACCACCAAATTCCTAAAACAAGGAATTATCCTTTTTTCCCTACATATTTATGCCTTTTAGGAAACGACCATAACCCTCTAAAAAGCCACTAGCCGGTGACTACAAACAATCCCTTAATCGGTAATATTGCCCAAAACGGTAATATTACCACTTGAAATATTCCCCCTTGATTTGTTTTTCGAAACGGTCGTGACCCATTGGGAAATGTAAACCGATAACGTCAAACAAACCTTTGATCAGTAATATTACCCAAAACGGTAATATTACAATCGGTAATAATTCCCACTACCCGAACGAAATTGAAACACCCTCGAGTTAATGAACCTTGTCGAGAACTCCTAATTATCTTATAAATAATTATTTCCCATACCTGTTATCAAGCTCTACATAATATTTAAAATGTTCAATTTCGATTGCCAATTTTTATATTTCATTTATTATCTGACTTATTTAACAATTATTAAATTAAATTTTTTTTTAAATTTTGCGATTCCAATTTGAAAATCTTTAATTTTCAAGGCTTTAAATTTAGAATTATCCAATTTCGAATATTCAGTTACAAATTATGTAGGTATACAGTTCTATTTGTTTAAAAAGTTGTTTTTGCTTCTATTTCACTATTTTAGGAATTTAAAGAGATTTTGAAGATATTTTCCCATTTCAAAATATGTCAAGATATTGTAGGATTAGGAAACTTTAAATGATTAAAAAAAAAATTCATGGAATTTCATGTTTCAAGAGATCTCAGGTGACTTAAGAATTTTCAAGAGATTTCAAAAGAATTCAAAAGAATTTTCAGATTTTCAAGTAATTTCAAAATAAAAAAAATTTTTATTTAGTTAAAAACAGTTAAATCTCTGGAAATCTTCTGAAACTTTGTAAAATTAATTGAAATCCTGTAAAATCTCTTGAAATCTTTTGAATAGTATAAAATATTTTAAAATCCATATTTTAAGGGGTTCATGAGATTTGTTGATATTTTATGAAATTTTAAGGGATTTTCACGAGTGATGGAACTAAATTTATAATTTTTGTATAGTTTAATGAAACGACTCTTGGCTTAATCCAAACCATTGACATTTTTAACAATTTTAGATTTTGACCATCAAAATTTAAAATTACTATCATAATTTGTATATAATTGTATACTTTATAACAAAAAATTCAAAATTCTCGCTACCGAGAATATTCTCGAGAATATTTCTGGAAATACTCTCCTATTTTTCGTTCTCGAGAATTTTAAAACTCTAATTATGACACTATACAGGTTTCAAACCCGAACCCGTACCGAACCCGTACCGAACCCGCAACCCCTATCTGTCCCTTTAAAACATTATTTTTCTGCAGGGGTCCATATTCTAGAATCGGGGTGACATGACGGGGTACGCATTATAATTTCTATGTGGAATGGATCCATTCTTTATTTAATTTCAGTCCTTTCCAAACGAAAACAAAAAAGAAACAACAAAGAGTTGATAGCTTTTATGCCATTGAGAAGAAAAAATTCGCGCAAAAGTAACGATAAATATTAATTTGGCCCTAGGTTTATTGTAATTCAAATGACGAAATAGGGACGGAAAAAAAGGTAGCCTGAAATTATTTTAATGGGCAGAATTTTAGAGAATCAAGATTAACTAGCGGGTTTTTCTTTATTTTAAATGAAAGGCTAAAGTGAATTAAATTAATTCTAGTCCTCTCCTTTCCCCTATTTTACCCTTTTACTCCTTTTATTTTATTTTTTTAATTTCTTCACTTTCCATTTTGGTGGACTGAATTATTATAGAATCCGGTTTCTAATTTCTATAGTTTATAAGATTCATATTTAAGTCGTCAAAATTGAATAATAACTTTAATTTGAAGGTAAACTAAATTCAAGTGATTTACAATTACTAGAATGTCATTTTTTTATTTTTATCTTAAAATATTATCTTAAAATTATCTCGGAATTGAAAAAAAAAAAACCCGGCAAAATCTTGGAATTGTCCTTGATTTTATTTCTGATGCGGGAAGTGGATATCCGATTTGAAAAAGCTTTTCCAAATAATCAATCTATATATTTTTATTTTTGACACTTGCAACTTTTGTTAAATTAATTATTTCCAAGTCCTTTAAAAATAAACTTTAAAATCCCGTAAAATACATAGTAATTTCTTAAAATCGTTCGAATTCTTAGAAATCCTGTAGAATTTTTTGAAAATCCTTAAACTTTTATAAATTTTTTTGAAATCTCTTCATTAAAACCAACCGAAATCTTAGAGATCGTTTAAATTTTCTAAAATCCTGTGAAATCTCATAAAAATTCGTAACAATAATTTTTTTTAATCTCTTGAAATCTCTTTTGAAATCTGTTAAAATTTATAAAAATCTCTTAAAAATCCTGAAAATTTAATAAAAACTCATAGTTATGTTTTCACGAAACGGAAGCATTTTTTGGGGTTGTCCCGACAAATCAAAGGACCTTTAATCTTTTTGAGCCACCCTAATCTTTAGTTATAATTTGAAAATTACTTACCGGCCGAGGGATTTGGTAACCTCGCGCCGTTGCCAGTCGGGGTGGTGGGGTTTGATCCGGGGTTTGGGGTGGTGACGGAGGGTGGAACCCTACTTCCAAAGGGGAAGTAGGGTGAGTCGGGAGGGTACGTTGCCCCTTCGACGCCCGTTGTCGTCCCTCCGCCACCACCCCCTGGACCACCCCCTGGACCACCCCCAGGGCCACCGGCTGCCGGGCCGAACGCACCGCCGCCGTACGTCTGAAACAGAGGAAAACAAATGAATTACGAGCGATTAGGTCACGGTCTACTGACAGAACTAACGCCAATTCGGGTCAACCCGGGTGGAGTTCTCGGGGTCGAGTTAGTCGTTAGTCGTGCGAAATTTGAGACTGTACCCGTATCCAAATTTTATAAATGGACTCACAATTTATTATCTACCTTATACGATCTATTTTCGTAGTTCATTTATTTTATTTAACTCTTTAGGATTACACACAAAGTTAGAGAAGAGTGGAGACTGGTATTTTTTAAAAACATTTTTTTAATTTTCCATACTTGAGAAAATATATCTTTTTTCTTGATAGTCATCGAGTATATAATACAAACTAAGAAATTGGAAAAAAATTGTTTTTTTGATTTTGCAACCCCCACCTCGAAAGTAATTGATCATTTCGTGACTATGGTATATAATATGATGTGCGCGAATGAGATTTGCGCATGCGCAGCTTCAAGATAAGATACTATTAAGTTTCAAGGAAATAGATGCTGGCTTCATTCATTTCAGAACCGAGATAAATTCTGACTCAACACGAACATGTTAGCCATGTCTCAAATATCCCGAATGTTCCGACATGAACATCCCGTAATCCCGGACCTGATCTAAATCTCGACCCGAACCGAACGTCCCAAAATCCCGAACCAACCCGAATCCTCGACTTGACCTGAAAACCAGAATCGACACGGAAATACTAAAATCTAGAACTGATCTAAATCTCGACCCCTAACAGACCAGAAAACTGACCCTAATCGACCCTAACATCCCGAAACTCGGAACCGATAACAATCTCGAGCAAACACCCTCGAATCCCGAACCGACCCGAACCCACGACTAAACCCGAATCGACCCGAAAATCCCGAAAAATCGACTCGAACTGACCACCCTAAAATCCCTGACCGATCCGAAACCGGGCCTGAATATCCCGAAACCCCAAACTGAGCTAAATCTCGACCTCACCCGAAACCTCGACTTGATCCGAAAACCCAAGTCGACCCGAACACCCCCTGAAATCAAGAACCGACCTAAATCTCGACTCGACCCGAATACTCGATAATCCCTAACCGACACGCGAAACCCAACCCGAATCGACCCGAAACTCTGAAGCAATATGAATCTTGACCAGAACCGAACACTCCCGAATCCCGAACCCCCGACTACACACGAATCGATTCAAAAATCCCGAAATATCGACTCGACCCGATTAGCCTAGAATCTCTAACCGACCCGAAACCGTACCCGAACATCCCGAAACCCCATACCGATCTAAATCTCGACCCGACCAGAACTCCCCCAAATCCCGATTCGACCCGAACACCCGACTAAACACGAAAACTCAAAACGACCCGAATCCCAGAACCGATAACAATCTCGACCAGACCCGAACACTCCCAAATTCCGAATCGACCCGAACGCCCGACTAAACATGAAAACTCGAATCGGTCCGAAAATCCCAAAATATCGACCCGAACCGATAACCTTGAAATCTCTAACCGACCCGAACAACCAGAAACTCCAAACCGATCTAAATCTCGACCCGACCGGACCCGAACTTTCGATAATCCCTAACCGACCCGAAACCCAACCCGACCAGAATATCCTGAAACCCCAAATCAATCCAAATGTCGACCAGACTCGAACACCCAAAAATCTCGAATCAACCCGAAACCCCGACTTGAACCGAAAACCCCAATCGACAAAAACATCCCGAAATCTCGAACCGATCTACATCTCGACCCCAACATCCCCGATCCTGTGAATTTTCTAATAATTTTCGTTTTACTTTTCTGGGACTTTTTTTTGATACTTATGCCCAATTTTGAGGACACTTTTAAGACTTTTTGGTATTTTTATGTTCCATTTCTTGAGACTTTTTTTGGAACTTTTGTTTTACTGTCCCGAAACTTTTTTTGTGCTTATGTCTCATTTTCAGGACATTTTTGTAACTTTTTCGTGTTTAGCTTCCTTTTTTGGGAGTTTCATGGCGTTTTTATTCCATTGTTTGGGATTTATTGATGCTTAGGTACCACATTTTTCAGAATTTTTTTTTGTACTTTTATTTTGCTGTTCTAGAACTTTTTTTGGTACTTACGTTGTACTTTTAAGACATTTTTGGGATTATTTAGTACTTGGATTCCATTTTTTGGGACTTTTTTTGGTATTTATGTTCTCCTTTGGGACTATTTTTGGTATTTCTGTTTTACTTTTCTGGAACTTTTTTTTGCAACTTATGCTCTACCTTTCAGAATTTTATTTTGATATTTTCTTATTTTTAGTAGGACATTTTTTGAGACTTTTTTTGGTACTTATGTTTTGTGTTTTTAGGACTTTCTTTGGTAGATTTGTTTTACAGATTTGAAACTTTTTGGTGTTTATGCTTTTTTTTAGGTCATTTTTGGAACTTTTTCGTATTATTATTATTATTATTATTATTATTATTATTATTATTATTATTTTTATTTTTATTATTATTACTATTTAGATATCTTCATTTATTTATGAATGCAAAAGATTTATAAAATTCTTTGGAACGATTTCCAACACTCAACGAAGCGAAAATCTCGGTCCAAAATAGTATTTATAGTGAAAGGGTTAGAAAAGAGAGAAGACACGGATACTCGTTGGAATCGGGCCAAATTCTCGGTCAAGTGAACGAACTTTGGACATTATAACAAATTGGCCTAATCGCAGATCGATCATCCCGTTTCCGAGGGAGCATTGATCTCGAACCAGCAGACGCTTTTCTTCGAATTCCCTCATAGAAAATGATATCGACAATATATTGTATTGTGATCCCGCGGATATCGTCGGGATAAGCTGGATTTTATAATTAATAAGGGATATCTACCAAAAACATATATGCTTGCCGAAAACTCGGGAAGAATTTCTGCAGTTTTTCCTCTCCTTTGGCCAAAAGGTTTAATCAAATTATTAAAAATCATTCTGATTAAAAATATAACATTCTAAAAATTCGAGAAATTTTGTCAAATTCCTTAAAATTCCAGAAAATTCTAATTTTAAGATATCTCGGAAATCCCTTCAAATTCTTAAAAAAAAAAAAAAAAAAAAAAAACTTTTGAACTGCACTGAAAATTTTGAAAATTCCGTGAAATTTTGTGGAATTCTTTCAATCCCAAGAAATTTCGAAAATCCTATCATATTCCTAAAAGTTTTTTAAAATTCATTGAAATTCCCTAAAATGGTATGAAATCTCTTATACTTTTTAAAAAAAATTGAATTTTTTAAAACCTTTTTAACTTCATTGGAATTTTTTGAAGTTGCAACAAATTTTGTAAAAAAATTTCAAAAAAGCTCCAATTCAAATTCCTAAAAATTTTTTAAACTTAACTGAAATTTCTGAAAATTCCATCAAATTTTATTTTAAAACAGTTTCTAAAAAGAGTGTCAAGAATGTTTCAAAAAATAGCACAAAAGTAGCAAAAAAGTAGCAAAAAAGTCCCAATTATACCCTAAAAAGTAAAATGAAAGCAAAATCCAAAAAATGGCCTAAATAGTAGTACATAAGTACCAGAAGTGTTCTCAAAAAATGAAGCCCAAATAAAAAATTATATTTCAAGATACTTTAAGTGACTTCATGTAATTTTTAGTAATTTTTAAAGAATTCTAAGTAGTTTTTGGATTTTTAAGAAATTTCATAATATTTCATTACATTTTAATGATTTTAGAGAATTTCAAACGATTTAAAAAGATTTTCAAGATTAGGCCCAAAAAAAGAATTATAAAAAAAGTTAGAAAAAAGTCCCAAAAGGTTTTTTTTGTTTTGACATTTTTGGTACTTATGTTCTCTTTTAGAACTTTTTTCGACACTTAAATTATACTTAAAGTGCTTTTTAGAATTTCTTTGATCCTATTTTTGTTATTTCATATTTTCATGACATTTTTGGGACTTTTTGGTACTCAGTGTTTTTTTTTGCTAATTCAGTGCTGAAGATTTTTTTCTAGAGACTTTTTTTTTATTTATGCCGTATTTTAGGATATTTTTGAGAATTTTTGTATTTATTAGGCTCTGTGTTTTGAGACTTTTTTTGTTACTTATGCTCTACTTTTTAGAAGATTTTTTATACTTATGCACTATTTTTAGAACATTTTTTGGATTTTTTAGTATTTATGTTCCTTTTTTTGAAACAAATTCAGTGCTAGTAGGTTTCAATTTTGGGATAGTTTTTGGTACGTACTTATGTTCTACTTTTTGAAACTTTTTTTTGGTACTTTCCTTTTACTTTTTTAGAATTCTTTTAGTAATTATGTTTCATTTTTGGGATATTCTTGTGATATTTTGGTATGTAAGTTCCATTTTTAGGACATTTTCGGTTCTTATATATATAGGTATATATGTATTTTTTCTTTTTTGGCGGGAACTAATTCGGTACTTAGATTCGAACTTTTTGGGACTTTTTCTTGGTATACTTACTTTTTACTTTTTAGTATCTTTTAGAAATTTTTTGATCCTATTTTTGTTATGTCCTATTTTTATAATATTTTTGGGACTTTTTATTACTCATGTTCTATTTTATGGGAATTTTTCAGAAATATAGGACATAAGTCCTGTCCCCCTCTAGGGTGGCCACAAGATTCAATTTTTTCATTTCCCTGATTTTCAGAGAAATTAATTTAACAAATTTTCAGTAAAAATATTATTAAAATTTTTCAAAAATTTCGTATAATACCACTTTAAATCTTTTGGAATTTAAAATCACTTCACAACACTTTTAATCCTTCGAAATCCTTGGAAAGTTTCTAAAATCTGTTAAATAAACTATAAAATCTATATGTCAATATACATATATTGTATATTTCCCTGATATTTCCATGACTTCCCTGATATGTGGCCGCCCTGCTCTTCACCTCTCACCACCCTCTCACTCAATTTGTAATAATTTCTCGACATTAAGCGAGTACTTTCTAAAATTGAATTTACTGACTTTAATTGGCATTAAAATGTGCATCGCGTTGGAAGAAATTTGCGCAATGGAAATTAAATGGAAAGTCCGTTTGGCACGGCGGAAGAAATGTTATTCGCGTCAATTGTATCCATCGCGAGAGGAAAAGAGAGCGAGAAAGAGGAAAGGAAAGGAATGAGAGCGGAGGAAAGGTCGGCTACAATAAATCAGCCATCGAATCGATATTCCTTATCGGTTATAGTTTAACGACTACCGATTAGATATTGTCTCTTGATAACGCCGGAAAATCTATATAGCGAAGAGCTCGTTCCTATTCATCGTCGTTGAACTTCCCGACCTGGAACGCTTCGAAAATAATTTAACCACAGAAAAATCACCCA
Source organism: Synergus itoensis (assembly GCA_904066005.1). NCBI lineage: Eukaryota > Metazoa > Arthropoda > Insecta > Hymenoptera > Cynipidae > Synergus > Synergus itoensis. Next base: position 88,748 of record CAJFCP010025993.1, on the reverse strand, counting down.
GTTTTTAAAAAATGCGAAAGACTATAAGAAAGGAATTCTAGAATCATTGGTCTTTATAATTAAATATAATTAGTTTATAAGAAGCTTATGCGAATTTCATGAGGTCTCGAAAGTTCTTTATAGACATTTAAAGAATTTCAAGATTTTACGGGATTTAAAAATATTTTGAAGGACTTTAAGAAGTCCGGGAAGTTGGCGCTGACAACTTGAATTGTCAAAAAAAATGAAAGTTGTGCTAAATTGTGCTACATTTGTGCTCATTTGTACCGCAAAATATTTTTAGAAAAAATAAAAATTTGAACCAAAATTTCCAAAGAAGTACCGCTGTTTTTTTCAAAGAAACAAAGGTTAACGTTAATTCTAGAAAATTTAGAGGGATTTTAGGAAATTTATTCTGAAATTTCTAGGTACTTAAGAGAATTTCTGAAATTTTAATGAATTTTAAAAAAATGTTAAGTTATCTTGGAATTATTAATAATTTCATGAATTAATTCATAATTTCAAGAATGTCAAGAAGTTAAAAAAAATATTTACAATCGATTTTAAGAGATTTCGAAGGATTTCTAACAGTTTCAAAGATTCTAAAGGATGTTAATAAACGTCAAGTGTTTGAAAAAATTTAAAGAGATTTAAAAAAATTTCACAAATTTTTCAAAAATATTTTAAGAAGTTTTTAAAAAATTTAATAAGATCTCAAAGGGTTTTCATAAGAAATTAAGAATTGTATAAAATTCTTAAGAATTTCATTAGTTTTCAAAATATTTCAAAATATTAAAAACATTCCAGTAAACACGAAAGGTTGAAGATTTTCATGGGTTTCAAGTAATTTTAAGGGATATTATGAAATTTTAAGGAATTTCAGGTGAAAATTTCCATTCAAAGTGGGAAAGTAATATTTAAAAATGATATCATGTCTTTAAATTTATGAATGAACTTTAAACCTAAAAAGTTGAACTCTGCTTAAGAGGATTTCCACGTTTGGATAAAGGATAAAAAAAAGGACTGGCGTATTCTCGAGGAAAATATAGATAGGTAAGAAGAAGCGAGATGTTGGAGAATACAAGAGACTTTATCCTTATTCCGGGCAACTTTTCATCCAGGCCAGTTAACCCCCTACTACCCTCGGAAGTAGTTGCTTTGTTTTATACATGTACAACCTTCCTGAGTATATATATATACATATATATATAACTATATACTCCTTATATACGAAGATATAGATACCTTACCGCGGATGAGAGAGGGCGTAAGTGATATTAAAGTTAGCAAACAGTGGATCTCATCTGCGGTAGGACAAGTTGATACTAATTTCCCTCATTTTCAGAAAAATTTCCCTGACAGAAAAGTATTAAAAATGCGAACAAATTTTCAATAAAAATACTATATCGTGTAATACCACTTAAAATCTTTTTAAAATTTAAAATCACTTCACAATACTTAAAATTCGTAAAAATCTCTCAAATTTAAGACAACCTTGGTAATCTCTTAAAATTCATTGAAATTTCTTGAAATTCCTAAAAACATCTTAAAATTCGCTAAAATCTTTTGAAATTCCTAGAAACATCTTTAAATTCCATAAAATTTAAAATCTATTTAAATTCCATGAAATCCTTTACAATTTCACAAAATCTTTTACGAATCATAAAAATCTCGTGAAATCCTTTAAAATTCAATAAGGAACTTTGAAATTCCCTAAAATACATTAAAATCTCTAAATAAGAATTCTTCAAAACAAAAACCTCATAAAATCCTTCAAAAATCAAAAATAATTTTTCAAATTTTCTTTAATTCCACGAGGAATATTTAAATACCATAAAATCATTTTAAAAATTACAAAATTTCTTTAAATTTTTACAAGCTTCTGAAAATTCTTTACAAATTCACGAAAAACTTTAAAATCTCTTAAAATATGTAAAGATCTCATAAAATTCTTGAAAACCTTTTGAAATTCCATAAAATTCTACAGTCTTTTATGAATCATAAAAATCTTGTGAGATTCTTTAAAATTTCAATCAAATCCCTTAAAATCACTTTTAAAGAATCAAAATTTCTTAAAATTCTTACAAGCCTTTTACAATCCTTTAAAATTCCACGAGAATATTTATAATCCATTAAAATTTCTTCAAACTTTTCCAAGATTCTTAAAATCCTTTATAATTCTATGAAAAACTTTTAAATCCTTTAAAATACGTAAAAATCTCTTAAAATTTTGTAAAATTCTACAGGGAACTTTAAAATTTCATAAAGTCCTTTAAAATTCTACTAAATCTTTTAAATATTATACAAATCTCTTGAAATCATTAGAAACCCAAAGAATTTCAAAGAATGCCTGGAAATTATTTATAATCCTTCGAAATCCTTGGAAAGTTTCTAAAATCTATATAATATGCAATACGCCAAAAATAACAGCATAAATGTCAATTTCTATTTTCCTTGCCAACTACTCGCATTTCCCTGACATTTCGCTGACTTTCCTGACAAATTTTTTCACCCTGACAATTCCCTGACTTCTCTGACATGTGGACACTCTGATTTCAGGATTTTCAAGGATTTAAAAAATTTCAAAAGATTTCCAACGATTTCAGAGGATTTCAAACATTTCGAGAAATCAAAAGAATTTTAGAAATTTTAAAAGATTTCAGAAGAATTCAAAGATTTCTAGAGATTTTAATAAATTTCAAAAGATTTCAGAGTATTTCAAGAGATTTCAAAATTTTAAAGGATTTTAAAGAACTTCGGAATTTTCTAACAACACTTGTATTCAAAATATCTTCAAAATTTTTCTAGAATATTTGTTGAAATTTTCTTTTATAATTTCTCTTGCAAAATTTGAACAATATTTTTTTAATTCAGAAATTTGAATTTTCAGAATTTATTTTTTCGGTATTTTTTAACATACATTTCGTTTTCATAAAAAATTTGTTGTCCCTATCATTTTAACCACACTTGAAAAACGGTTAAAAAGATTTGATTAGTGACATATGTATTTTTATAAATGCATTGCGTTGCATGTTGAGAACCTCTTACCAAAAATATCGCTGCGGCTAAAGTTTTCGGATTATATCAAGGGTACCGGGCGTCTGAAGTTGGAGCTGGCATGAGTAACTTTTTCTCGGATAAATTTGCTTCCAACGATGGTAATAATTATTATGCCGCTATTCCTAGTACGCGTAGTGCAACCTATAATCCTGCTTCATAACTGAGACTTAATTGAAAAAATAACACCCCACGGAAAAAGACCAAGTTGATATATTAATCGAATAAAATGTCAACCCACGATATCATTTATCAAATTGCCGTTACGTCAATCAGATAATCAGATAATCGTATTTGCAGTGAAATTGATTCTACATAATCTGCACACGTAGATTTTAGTTATTAAAGGTGGGATATTAATATCTAATATTGAAAAGGTTGAAATCATTTTCTTATACATATAATACATTTTGGAATAATGCGTCTGATAATTTTTTAAATTATGTAAACAATTATGAGGTGTACTTCCGAAAAGGTCAATCCTCCGATTTTGTTTAAACTCCGTATACTTATGTATTTTGACGCACTGATTACGAATATGATAGTGAAAATTGGCGAATAGTCGATTTTCATGGCGAGACCATGGAAAAACAATAAAAATCATGGTTTTTTGCGTTTATCTCAGTTAAGATGCAAAATTTTTAAAAATGTTTCAAACGAGAGTTGTATATCTCATAGAAATACACATTTTTTGTGACAAGCATTTTTTTCTACGAGTGATAGTTTCCGAGAAAATCAGTGATACATCGATTTTTATAAATTTCCCTTTACCATTTCCCTTTATCATGATTCCCCTTTACCATTTCTCTTAAAAATTCCCCTTTACCTTTTCCTTTAAAAATTTCCCTTTACCATTTCCCTATGTCATGATTTCCATTTACCATTTCCTTTTACCATTTCCCTTTAGCATGATTTTCGTTTTCTATTTCCCTTTACCATTTTCTTTTACCAGTTCCCGTTGCCATTTTCCTCTACAATTTCCCTTTGCCAATTTCCTTTGCTATTTTCCTTTACCATTTCCCTATACCCTGGTTTCCGTTTACTATTTCCCTTTACCAGTTCCCTTTACCGTTTTCCTTTATCATTTATCTTAACCATTTTCATTTATCGTGATTTCCCTTTACCGTGATTTCCGTTTACCATTTCCCTTTGCCATTTTCCTTTACCATTTCCCTATACCATGGTTCCCGTTTACCATTTCCCTTTACCGTTTCCCTTTATCATTTTTCTTTAATCATTTTCATTTAACGTGATTTCCCTTTATCATGATTTCCGATTTGTTTTTTTTTTTATTATAATAATCTCAAAAGAAAGGTGAAGTACACTACAACCTCGAAGTAGTCCTTCGCGAAGAAGTCCTGATCCCTGTCGTCCCGCGCGCACCTACTCTAAGATCGAGCGACTGAGGAACTAAGTGGGGGGTAACAACAGGGCCGCCTCACTTACGGTAATTTCTACAATCTTGTTTTCTGATTGGCAGCACCGAAAGGGGCGCTCTGGTGGGATGCGTCGGCCCTGCTCGCCGAGCAAAATTTCTCGGAACTGACGTTCGCGAAGTAGTCATAGCAAATAATCAGGTCTACTTCAAGGTTGTAGTGTATTTTCCTTTAAGAAATATAAGGATACATTATGGGCCAACAAGTTCTTATTTACGATTTCATGCTTTAAAATTTTTCTTTCGCAAAGATCTTATTTGGAGATTTTAAACAAGTATTGCTAAAAAAAATTTCTTTCTATACTCACCATTCCGTTGTCCATTGTAGGGTCATACGGCGACTGGAAGCCTGGTTTTTCTAAAACAAAAAATTGTATTATTATTATCAGAGTTAACACAAAATGAAGTCATTTTGGGGAGACCGAGGCAATCTGGGACGCAGGGTGATCCGGAACATTGAGGGCAACTTAGAATCAATAAGTTCAATGTCCACTGGAGATAATGTAGATTGCGTCTCTATGTTACCGTCTTACCAACAGAGTTTGGCTGACGTATCAACTGCGTTGCAGTCCATGCAGAAAATTTCTTGTTTTTCAACACTAAAAGTTTTTTTTTTTTTGGTCTACTCGGAATTTTTTTATTGTTAATCATCAAAAAGTGATTAACATTCCACAAAGATTTTTTTTTTCATTTTAGGTAAGGAATTTAATTCATAGTGTCAACGAAATCTTTATGGATGTAATTAGTATAAAGCGCAAATATTTGAAAATCGCATCGGGGCATTTCAGGACGCACATGACACGGGCAATTCGGGAACAAGAATTGGTTCGGCGCAAAAAAGAAAAAGCAACATCAAAACAAAAAACTCTAAAGAAAACTGAAAATCCAACAAGGTGGCAACCAACGGATAGTGGGCGACCAAGAAAAGTCCAACAGGACGCGATTGACTAATGACTGGAGTGATGACGATTATTATGTTTAATACACAAGTATTCTATAAATGTAATCTGCGTTGATTCAAAATATACATCTTGAACAATTAAAGAGCCTTAAAAAATATTCACAAAGTTTTTTATAATTTTTTACATATTTGCTTTTGCGCGACGTTTACTGAATTACCCCAGTATAGGGGCAACTCGGGACACACGAAACTCATTGACTTTTTCACATGCACCCCAAACCATATCGAAGTTAGAGAGAATCTACTTACAGCCTGTCTTAGGGGAGGATTCAAGCTTTTAAAAGGTTTTTGTAATTTTTAAAAAAGCATCTTTGTGTATTCGCAATATTTAATAATGAAAAAGTGTCCCGAATAGCCCCTTTCTTCCCTATTTATTTCTAAGATTGAAGAAGACGGCAGGTAAGTACAAATATTTGAAGGAAGACGTTCACTCCGTGTACATTAGGGCGTATCGAAAAAAAAAAAGTTGTTTGCGCGAAGTTCTAATAGCAATGAAAACCTTCTTTGGGGAGTCAAAAACACACCCCTAATGTTTCATTAAAAAAAAAAAATTCCTTCTGTCTCCGCAACGCAGATATAGCTAAAAATGAAAAAAACAAAACACTTCTTCTAATTAGAAGAGTAAAAAATTTTTTTTGAAGATGTCAATTATTAATAAAAATACTTCAAAGCATGTAGTTGATACCTGTATAGCAGTAGTTTCATTAAAATATTTTTTACCCCCCTTAATTGACTTTAAAGTTTCAAAAAATCGAAAAAAATCGATTTTTTGGCTATTTTCGTTGATTTTCGGTAAGTTTTAGGACTAGTTAAATACATAATGTGTGATACATGTTAGTGCGAATGTATTTGAAA
>CAJFCP010025993.1:60612-71156 GCA_904066005.1 Synergus itoensis | reverse complement strand
GCACGAAGTGTAATGAGAATGTGCTCACAATGGCACCCCTAGTTTTTAGTAAAGAAGAGTCACAACTATTATTTTATATTACACACAACTAAAGCACTTTAGTTTGTACGACTAAGTTTTCTTGGTAGCGGTAACCAATTTTTTTGGCGCTCACCATGTCCAAACGGAATCATATATCGCTCTCAAAATTTGGAATATAGAAAATGAGACATTAAATTGCGTTCGTATATTTAGTTATAGTCAAAATTTTGAAAGAAAAATCAAGTCGGTAAAGTAGGGATCTGATTTTTTTCAAAATTATGGCTCCAACTAAATATACAAACGTAATTTAATGTCTCATTTCCTATATTTCAAAGATTGAGAGCGATATATCATTCCGTTTGGACATGGTGAACGCCGAAAAAAATTTTTCACAACCAAGCGCAGAGCATGCCCTTAATCAACAAAATTATTAAGATTTCTTTCAGTGTAGCCAGTGTATAGGATTATGTATGTAACTACCGTTTGCAACGTTTATAAGCAAATAATAAAGTTTTTTATTAAACTAGCTGTGAATAGTGATGTTTGACAATAAAAAAAGTTTCAACCCCATATCGACGGCGGATGACTGTCTAATTTCACCCCTAAACTTGTTATAAATTACGCAGTCATCCGAAGTCAATACGGGGATGGATCTTTTTTGGTATCACACATCATCATTTGATAGTAATGTTTGGAAAGAAATCTATCAACAGAGAATTTAGAGGATACTTGAAAAATTGTTCTCGATATTTTTGTCTTATAACGAGTTTGGGGTTGAAATTAGGCAGTCATCGGACGCCGATATAGAGGTAAAACTTTTGTTTGTATAAAATATCATTATTTTTTAGTAATATTTGGAAAGAAATCTGATAACAGAGCAGTTACAGGGTATGTGGAAATTTTTTTTTTTTTAGAGTGCGGGGGTTGTAAAAACGTATTCGAGTGAAAAATCCAACGTGTAAGCATTTATTGTATTGTTTTATAATCATTTGAGCAATCAAAAACAATTTATAATGAATTTTAAAAAAGATTTTGATTTTTGTTTATAAATGTTGCAAATGCAGTTAGTTATATGATTAATATGATTATGTTTAAGAACTTTTAAGTAGCACTTTCGAAATATTTTTAAGTATTTGAGGGATTTAAAAGATATTAAAGAATTTTGAAGAAATTAATTTTAAACGAATTCCAAAGAATTTAAGGGATTTAAAAGAATGATGATAGCTTTCATGAGATCTGAAAGGATTTCAGAAAATTTGAAGTGATTTTGGGGAATTTTTTATCTTTCTGGGTTCCTCTTGGTCCTAATTTTTATGCACTCGAATTATTTATTCGACCTAATCTTTGTTTCTCCCAATTTACATAAACCTTAATTTCTATATAAGCAAATTTTTATTTGACCTAATATCTAATTGTCCGAATTACTATTTAACCTACTATCCGTTTTCCCTACTTTACATTTGTCCTTCAATTTTACCAACTACTTCTTCTCGACCGAATGGTAATTTTTCCTAATTTCCATTAGCCATAATTTTCAAAAGCGAGAATTTCCGTGTAATAGAATTAACATTTACTCGAAACTCAATTTCAATATGAGTTTCTGATCAATGTTTAGTCGGTAAGTAGGTGCAGATGGATACTTCTTTCCCACCAGTGAAATGCGCAGGTTATTCAAATCCCGTTGATAATAACATATAATAATATTAATGATAATAATAATAATGATAATAATAATAATAATAATAATAATAATAATAATAATATCGAATAATTCATTTCAATAATAATGAATTACATATTCCTTACTTACCTCCAACACTTCAAAATTATCAAATATCACAGTAGCGCTCGAAAGTATTTTGTAGACACGTAATTAATTTATTTTTATAGAAATTAAGTAAAAAATTGAAAAATATATACAAGTGAAGAAAAGTAACATATAATAGAATAAAAATGAAAATGTTTATTACTTTCAAGGCATATTTTATAGTTTTAAAAAAATTATATACTCGATAATACTATTTTCACAAGGCTCCAACATTAAACAATCTACAATAGTACATTACGATACGTGTGACTTAAGTGGCCCATTTTGGCACGGCGTGTAGTTAGCGCCCGAGCGGAGCGAGGGCGATAAATTCACGCCGTGCCAGTGGGCCACTTAAGTCACGAGTATCGTATACTATTTTATAGCACATATGACATAAATCCGCCCAAAATTTTAATTTTTATGTGTGAGGTGTAGCTTGGGGCGCGGAAAGAAAAATTGAGATAAAAATCAAGAAATCAAAGTGACATCAAGTGACATTTGAAAGTTGACTGTCAACTAACGAGTTGCTATAGGGTTGCTAGGTGACAGTACCGAGTTTTAAAATAAATAATTCTTATCTTTTATTCTTTCCCAAATGGTATTATTTGTAGCATTATAATTATAATGTATAACTTTATAATTGATAGCTTAAATTTTTGTATTTTTAGTTTGCAACTGTTGTGTCATCACATTATAATTTTGAACAATAATTTATTATGATAAATGATCTTTAAATTTTCATACAATTTCTCAAGGAACTTAAAAATTTTCTTAAATGTTCACAAGAAACTAATAGTAATAAAGAAATAAAAGCATTAATAATTGATCTTTGAAGTTTATTTTCAACATTTAAATAACCGGCGATACTACTACTACTCTGAAGTTGGTTGAAAGTAACCTATAATAACGTGCTGAAAACGGCCATTTATGTCACAGAAAAGCGTGACTTAAGTGCGGATTTAGGTCACAGTGTGCTATAAAATACTTTTGAGCGCTACTGTAACTACGGAATTTGAATAACCCGCGCATTTCACTGCTGACAAAGAAGTATCAAAGGGTTTGATCTACAACTACTTATCGACTAAGTAGGTGTAAATTCTAAGATCGGAAACTCATATTTAATTTTGGCTAATCGAAATTAGGAAAAATTACCATTCGGTTGAAAAGAAGTTAGGCAGAATGTTCATTCGATCAAAAAAAATTAGGTTAAGTGATTAGTTAGTGAAATTGAAGTTAGGACAAATGTAAAGTAGGGAAAACGGATATTAAGTTAAATAGTAATTCGGGCAATAAGATATAAGGTAAAATTAAAATTTGGGTATATAGTAATTAGGGTTTATGTGAATTCGGAGAAACGGAGATTAGGTCGAATAATAATTCGGGTACATAAAAATTAGGGCAATTGTTGATTCGATAATATGAAATTCGGTCAAAAGGGAATTATGACAAATGAAATTTGGGAAATATCCATGTGCCTCAGGAAAATCCTCACGTGGCGTGGTAGGAAAGATAGGGCTTCTGTCAGTGAGAAGAATCCTCACGTGGAAGATAATGATAATGATAATCTCCGTCTTTGCGGAGATGGGACTCCGATGGACACGGCAACTGCCACTAGGCTTGACAAGCTTTTATACAGACTATCCGCTCCCATGAAAACATCGTGGAAGAATGTACACTACCCTGCATTAATGCCATCCTCCTAGTTACTTTTCATTTTTTCAAAGCCGCTGATTGGGGTACGGTTCATATCTAACATAAACAGTGAAAACGACTTTGAAAAAATGAAAAGTAACTAGGGGGAATGCATTAATGCAGCCGGGTAGTGTACATCGTACTAGAAAATCTAGAATGTTATATAAGATTCTGGAAGGGTTTTTTGCGGTTTTTTGTCATAGAAAAGTCTGGGCTAGGACTGGTCCTGCAAGAGCGAGAGATAGTGATCCTGTGTACACGGAAAAAAAGTTCATGCACTTACTTGGCAGATTTTACTTGAGAGAAGTCTTTCGTTTTTAATAACAACAAGGGACCCTTATTTTCTTAAATCAAGAAAATAATGAATTCAGTGAAATTACCTGAATCAAGAATCTATGTATTTCAAGCAAATAACTATTGAATTAATTTTTAACACTACAATATTTTTTTTTAAACTTGAAGAAAGTATTGGATCCAGTAACCGAAATGTTAATGAACGCTTAGCGAAGAAATAACTTCTCTTAGTGATGTGCTTGCATATTATGTACACTTTAAATAAATATGGATTTGAGACGAATACCTGATGATTTTCGACGATACCTAAGATATCAAGTGACAATCACACACGCAAAAAAAAATAAACTGTTAAAGCTAAAAATAAAAAGGAATAAAATTTTAAGGGATTAAGGATTTTCAAGTAATTTAAAAATATGCTTAGGTATGTGAAGGGATCTTAAATGATATTAAGGGGTTATTACTAAAGTTTTCACCTTTTTTTTTAAGAATTTTTTTTTTCAAACTAAATTTATATTACAGATTCTAACTTTTCACACACGAATATAGATATAAAACACTATTACAAAAATTTTATTTTATTTTTTTTATTTTTAATGATAAATCTGGCTGGTATGGCTGCCTGAATTTACCCGTTTTAAAAACTGGTCGCCATGATATCTCAAGTTTGGAGGCTCGGAAACACAAAAATTAATGAGTGTAACGTGGTGGATTTTTACCACGTTGTTGATCCTCTTCCCAGAAAGATTTTCTAACGGGAAGACAAATAAAACAGCCAGTAGAAACTCTTTAGTATAAGTGTATGAGTGTTAGTGTGGATGTATGAGAGTTGAATAGAAGCGACAATTATATTTAAACAAAATTATGTTTTTTTTTTGTTTAATTTGTTCTTGCAGCTTACCTGATTTCCGAAGAACCGAACTATAAATAATTTCATACCGCTTTTAGACTTTCACAGGTCTATTTACCATCTGGGATGCGTCAGTCGTATCCGTATAAATATATTTTTCATCCTCAGATACTACATATTTATGCAGTCAAAACGTGCAAAGCTTGCACTAATTATGTTATGTATGAAAACCAAGAACACTTTAATAAGGACGTTAAACTCCGATGGAGGAGGTGAATCAGAAAAGTTAGTCTTCAGAGGGGATATAAACAGACTTGCTTGCGCAGAATCACTGCGCATATACAGCTGTTTGAATCTGTTTGTATATTCATATGTCGTCGAAAAAAATTTTAATTTTATTTTATAAGGTTTTTTAAGGGTGTTAGAGCCAAGTTCCAATTTAAAAATTCCATTTCTTCATTTTTATTTTCTTAATTTTAAATTAACCATATCACACTCGCTTGAAATCTTACGTAAACAAACATAAGTTTGAGGTTAGATTCGTGATCCGTCAGATTTTCTGTTGATGCGCAGAACAAACTGCGTGAAACTGCGCAACGATAACCGAGCATCCCCTCTGCCGACTACACTTTTGGGCTCACGATTCCTTACCCCCTCCATCGGAGTTTAACGTCCTTATTAGAGTGTTCTTGACGAAAACACATGAGCTGTCAAAACATGTGGACACAGCCATCATGGTTAGCACTAGAACCTTTACGATCTGGACTGTAACGATTACCGAACTTCGGTAATCGTTACAGTCCAGATCGTAAAGGTTCTAAAAATAAATATTACAGATCGCTGAAAAGTCACGATAACCAAATTTTACCACATTTACTTGAACGGCTACCGAACAAATTTTCTCCGTGTATGGCATAGCGCCGTTTTCGTCTATTTTCGAGCATTTAGTTTTGATTAGCGAACATTTAGTTGAGTTTAGAGTTTTGTTGAGTGCTTTGGTTAATTCCAATTTCTGTAATGATACAGTTAGATGTAACTATTTGTATTTTTTTTGGAGTTCATGATTTAGAGTTACGTAATGACGTTCCAACGCCCATGTGTGGCATATTGCCGTCTCTTTTCTTTCGAGTATTCGATTGTTTAATGAGTTTATTGAGTTTTAGGTTAATCCTAATTTTCTCAATTGAAGATTTTTGTAATTTGAAGTATTTATAGTGTAAAGAGCAGAAGTTCTAACAGTAAAGTAAGATTGAAATTACGTAACAGTAATTTAGCGTACATGTGTGACGTATCGTCATAAGTAAAGTACGATTATGTAAGTTACACTGAAACCTAGATTTTAGTCCCCTAGATTTCTGTCATTCTGAGAAGTTGGGTTGCTCCCAACCCGCTAAGTCAAAGAATAGTTCAATTTTCAAGGTCATTTCAAGGTCAAGACGATTTTTTTTAATTGTAACCCCTATTTTTAACTTATGTTGTTTTGCGTTTTTCGACCTGTTCTTGATATTTATGACCAAAATAACGATTAACCCAACAATTCTACATATATTTATTATAAAAATTTGCACTTTTTAGAAAATCGATTTTTCAAAAATTTTCTATATATATATATATATATATAGGAATTTCAAAATTTCATTGAATTTCTAAGAATCCGTTGACCAATGACAAAACGTCTATTATAATTTCCTCGCCTATTATTCTCTCCTCTCCTCTTCACATATCTCACGCACACTCGCTTCGCAACCCAAACTTTGTTACGCAATTTTGTACCTATTGTTTCGCGAATGAACAGCTTCCCTATTTCTTCAAGATAAACTCAACAAAACAGGATTATATAAAAGAAAATATAACCAGCTTGTGACATAAGGATTACGAATAAAAGCTTCATTGCGCAATAAGGACGTTTATTCCATTCCGTCTTGCTATAAATAAATCATTTCTGAAAACTAAATTGGTAATTCTGTTATACCCCTCATTTATATTTGTCATATTGCAGAGCAATTTACAATGCTATCTGTTTTGGCAAGATATTTATGAATCAATGTGTAGGTACTATTTCTGTGATATTATTTATGACTATTTATAGTAATATTCAAATACATAAAAGAAAATCATATTCTTTATAATATCCTGTGTGGAAATTTCCCAGCTTAGCCATTTTTAAATGTTGGCCCTTTAGAGGTCCCACGAAGGCGCGCCTTTATAGTATGCCCCTATGAACCCTTGCTGCTTGCTGGGCCCTCTAGAAGGCCCTCGCTAGAGCCAAAAATCTAAAATGGTTGGCCCTCTTATTGTTTTTTAAAATTTTCCATGTCCACATTGGTAAAGCTCAGCTGGGTTCTAGTAGGGGCCTACATATTTGTCCCTTTATTATTTGCCACAAAGAATTCTACGTCCAATCGCTATTTTGAAAATAAAATAAAAAATTACTCTAAAGAAGAAAAGATGAAATTGATATTAAAAATTAAAAAATATTTTTTTAACGTGAAAGGAAATTTTCAAGTTCAAAAAATGATTTCTAAACGAAATTTTGATAGGCTAGACACGAACTCGTTAAGAGTTGTAATTGTTTAGAAATCATTTTTCGAACTTAAAAATTTGCTTAGTAAAGAAGGTACCTTCGAACTAATTATTTAATTCATTATGTTTTGTCCTATAAAACTGAGACAGCGGGTTTATATTTTCGCGCGATTTTGTATGGTTGCGAGAAGAGCGACAATTCCATTAGGCTATCACCTATTACGTATGTTAATTAAGGGGGGGGGGGGGGGTAAAATCGACATCTGAGGAGATGAGCGAGCTAAGAACGATTGGCAGAACACTTTTATCATTAAAACTGTAAACACATTACAAATTGTTCACTGCGTTTTGAGGCGGTATATTCGTTATTCTATGTGAATATGAAGATGTGTGAGAGAAGCAACCATTAAGATTGGCCTATCAGCTGTTAATTGTCGTAATTAGTGGGGACAAGTAGAGTTTGGAGGGGATGAGCGTACGATAGCCTCAAGAGAGTCAGAGCAATTTTGAATTTGTGACGGGAAACATATTTCCAATAAATCGCTACGTTTGAGGCCAGTACGAAAGAGCTCTCAGGTATTAATTTGTATTTCTGTAATTTAAAAGATTCTTTCGGTTGTTTAAAGGTGCAATATGGGTGATAGTGCTAATCATGGTGTGTGCTTTTCAAATTTGTTTCAGCGTGGCGAATTGAATTTTATCTTTTATATTGTCATGATTTGATCCACGAAATTTTGGGATTTCTCCGATGCGGATTCTTCCTACATGTTTGCTGACGGTTGACGTTCTATGATCTTCGGCGAGTTCGTTCTGCGGTCTTCCAATCTTTTTGTTATCTACGATTGCTTGAGAATGGAGATCGACGCCAAAGAAGGATTTCTGATTTTTGATGTTTCCGTCTCCTTCGATACGAGAATGTAGGAAGGCATGCGTGAGTTTCTGATGATAGAATTTATTTGGAATTGTTTCTCGATCGTTCTTGTCTAATTTATACGTACCTTGAAATTTTATTTATATTGTGTGATGTGTATATAATTCGAAGCGTTGCTTCGACGTGATTGATTTTCTGATAATATTTATTTGTATTTGATTTCGCATTTCATGTCTGATCGATTTTATATGTATTATCGCAATTTACTTTTATTGTTTTATGTGATTTTGAGTAGACAGATTTGTCTCATTTTTTGCCTATTTAATGTGTGATGGGCCAGATTTATTAGATTGATTTTTCGCCTTTAATTTTGTATCTCGGCGACACATGTTTTTGATATTTGAATCTGATTTCGAATCTTTTCGTAACGCATTTTGATAATTTATGGTCTTGTTTTCGCCAATTCGAATTGTGTTGTTTGTTGATACGTGAATAGCGACTTTCCAATTTTCTTTTGTTAACCTTTCGATTTAGGGATTTGTTATTAAGATTCTTGATTTGAATAATAATTTTATTTTAACGAAATTTATGATTAATTCTCTCAATCGCCTTCTTAGCCTAATTATTTTTCGCTAAAATCTGCCAATCTTTTTTTTTAATCATATTTAAAATCTAGCTGTCGAGCATACGCAATGTGGGCTACTTATTTTTAGTTGGTCACAGTTTGAAGCCGCTACGAAAAAGCTCTCATAGGTAAAGATTTTACTTCTGTGGTTAAATTTAAAGTTTATATAAATAATAGTGTGAAAAAGATGATGGTTCTAATAGGGATTGTTTTCTTCTATTTTTATAGCGTGGCGAATTTTATACACTCATATTTGAGCCATGAAGTTTTTGTTTCGCCTGCGTTGATGAAGCCGTTGATTTCCATTGGATGGATGGTCCGGATGAATGTCGTGATCCAGATCCTGTCACCAATTATCCAGTTATTGATTGTGGAGAAGTTTGGTTGTTGTTCTCCAACCAAACTCCAGTTTCAATCAAAAGTGACAGCGCGGCTCATCTATTGAAAATCTTCTAAGAATGATGGTTGGGTGAGCAATGTGATAGATATATGTGATTTTGAATTGCCATTGTATTTTATGTAATTTTGTGTGTGAAAATTCGAGATTTATATGTTCATTTTTTTTCCTGATTGCCAGCAAGCGTGATGTAGAATACTATTTTGTTACCATGTTACGCTATCTTTGATTTTCTGAATTCTAGTTGGCAATCCATATTCGTTATTCTTTTTTTTGTATGATATCTGTGATAATTCGATATTGTTTCCATTGTATTAATTTAAACTATTGTTTATATATGCAACTTTCTAATTGCGTTTAAGGGGCATCGCTTTTGTAAACAGGTGCTAACGTCTTTATTATTAAATAATAACCGCTTTATATTGATTAATTATCGAGTTTCTCTCAACCCAACCGGCCAAATAGTATTCACGTAACTTTATTTCTATTAAATTTAAATTATTTAAAAAATTTTGATATTAACTTTAGCTGTCAAGCATACGCAATGCTGGCCTAACAAAATTATTTGGTCACAAAACTTGACTTGACTATTATAACCACACACAAAATTTTCCGAGCCTTTTCAGGCCCTTCGTGTTGGCTTCTGTTGTCATCAAATTCAAAATCGATTAAAAAATTTTTAAAATGTCCTATCAGGGCATCAGAAGGGTAAAATTCTGTAGGGCGTTCGTGCGGCTAACAGGGGTCATATATGGACCCTACAGAGGGCCTACCTTTGCCCCACATAGGGCCAATTTATTGGCCCTTCGTAGGTAGTTTACATTGGGCCTTCGAAGGCGAGCATGTTAAAACTATGTTGGCCTTTCATAGTTTGACATCGTGGGGCCAACATAATAAGAAGACAAACTACGTGGGGACCAACTTAAAATTTCCACTTTAAAGGTTTTTAAGAAGTTTTAAGTGATTTTAGAAAACACCAAGAGATTTTTAATTATTTTTAAAAAATTGTAAAAGAATGCAAAAGAATTTTATCATTTTTAAGAAATTTTACAAGATTGCAAGAGATTTCAAGTGATTTTAAGGAATTTGAAGGATTTTCATGGAATTTTTAAAGAATTCGAAAAGATTTTAGAATTTGGAAGAGATTTCATATAAGATTTTAAGGAATTTTTAGTGATTTTAAAGAATATCAAATATTTAAGAGTTATTTATAAAAGGTTTGAATAAAATGGAAGAGATTTTAAGAAATTTAAACATATTTAAATAAAATTCAAAAATTTTAAGAATATTTAAGAGACGTTAAAGGATTTTCGAAAATTTAAAGGAGGTTAGGAGATTTCAATCGATTATAGTGAATTTCGAAAAATTTTGAATCGTTTTAGGAGGGTAGTCTGGTAACTGATACTTTTTTACATTCTCATCAGAAAAGGTATTAGATTTGTGTAAAATTTGACCCCCCCC
>CAJFCP010025993.1:21658-44461 GCA_904066005.1 Synergus itoensis | reverse complement strand
TTATAACCTTTAATTTGGCTATAATTTAAATTTTATCGAATCATGACTATTAAATGAAGAAATCAATTGTTTTAATTCAATTTGTTAAGCCGATTTGAGCGCCAGCTTGTTTTGCTCCAAAACAAGCAAAAGTAAAATTCAAATTTAAATTAATTTAATTACTTATAACCCTTACTAACTCAGACCGCGGAGAGGGCAGGGTCAGGGAAAAATCACTGAATTCACTGAATTTAAAATCGAAACAATAATAAGATTTATTCAATATCAAAATTGAGTACGTCACTAGTCAATTATAATTTAAATCATAATGATTTGAGCAAACAAAAACAAGACTTGCGAACTATTGTTCGCCACAGATCAATTATAGTGACAATCAAACAATTTATCCAAAAGATTTAAATTCCAGTGGAAGAGAGAGTTCAAGCATTACCTGTATTCGAAAAGGCGTGGCAAATAACTCGCCTTCCTCGAACTTGGCCTCTGGTCAAGTTCGGCATCTTAAATCCTTACTAAATCCAAATTTTCAATTTATGTGGCTCAATAGGCCGAATCCAATTTAATTCAATTCAACTGGGGTTTTCCTACCACACCCAGGGTAATTCAAATAATTCGATAACTTGACGAAACTTGCAAAAGAGCAATACTAAAAAAATATGCGTGATAACGCTATCAACTACGAGCACAGAGTGAACGAGCTAACCTCTCTCTTCCTGTCTCGTGGCGTGCGCGGAAACAGGCAGCGCCGCGAGACTATTAAAAATTACTTATTTTAACTTAGGTGATAAGTTTAGTTCGTCGACGACCGGTAACTCGTCGACGGTCGATCTCCATGACGTTAATGTGTTAGGCCCAGAGATGGCGTCGAATACAATAGCCTCAGCCAGCCGGCTGATCTAGGTTGAAGTGACAGCTGAGCAGAGATGTCATCTTCCTGGTCGTTTGCGTGCACGGGAATCTCATCCATGCACTTTGACCAGGATCCTCTTCGGGCCTATGCGATGTATAGAGATCTTAGTGTGTTGTGTGTGTGTGTGTGTGATTCTGAGCCCCCTATGGCTCAGAGTAATATGTAACAAAAAAGTGTGAATAGTGTAAGTGTGAATTCGAGTATTTGTTATTTTGCAGGTTACGGATTGCTGTCTGATGGTCAGCTGATTGTCAGAGAGCTCATGTGCTCCAATCAGCTGACAGGTTGTGTGCAAACAACCCATGACTCTGTGCTAGGAGTTTATCGCGAATAAAGTTAAATTTTAGAAATCGTCCAAAATGTGCGTGGTATAAAATATACCACGTCACAACTCCCCCCTGACAGGATTCGGCTTATTAGAAGCCGAAACGAGAAAAGGTAACTTCCCCTCTCTCTTCCTTAGAGTCAATAACTTAAATTACAACCTTTGACAAACAACAATCCGCAATCTGGGACGTTTCCATGCTGAAACGTTTTTATTTAGCTGAAAGAAATTAATGATTAAAATCTTCATAAGTTATTGAGATCAACAATTGAAAAACGAGTTATCAGTAAATATAAGGCAAGTCACTCTCCGAATCTGCAAGACTCTACAAAACCATAAGCTCTCAACGCTTTGAGTTCAGAAGCTACGCCTTGATTAGATGTAATTCGAACAAAGGCAAGTATTTATTCGAACCTCAAATCGAGTTCGTCTGGAAGTTTCAGATGCTACAGTGGAACACCAAACTCAAAATTCTGCTTCCAGGAAACGGTCGAATCAAATAATATAATTACTATAATTCCCGTATGGCTTTGTTTATTCAGGCAGAAACGGAAGAACGAATGCCGTGCTTCCACGAGAATGGTCAATCGGGTTAAGTCAATGAAACCAGATCAACTAATGAAAGAATGCTTTGTTAATAAGTACTGGGGTATTTAAAAATCCCCCCAGATAAGGGTAACAAAAGAAAAACTTTTCAGTTCATAGTTTGGTTAATTCGCGCTGCACTTAAATACGACTCGCGCACAATTGTTCAAAAGTTCGTAGTTAGCACTGCTGACTAAAGTTTTAATTTTTCACTTATGTGACCGTTAATTATCGCGAATACGACCTATGCCGAAGTCGCATACGAGGCGGAGATTCCGGTTCGATCTCCTGATGATCTGCACCATCTCCATATCCAAAATCGAAATTAATTTCGGGATTAGAGTCCCGATCCGAATCGACTTCCTCATCTGAATAATGAATTTCCAAAAGCTCTCTATCGAGCTGAGCTTGCTGTTCAATCTCCTCTGGATCGTTGGGATCAACATCATTTTCACCAATGAATCTTTGAAGATGTGATCCATGATAACGCCCAGCAAGGCGGCCTTCTTGAGAGGCTAAGGCGTAAACATTGGGTGATATGACTTCTACCACCACATATGGACCTGTAAATTTTGGTGCCAGCTTAGTAGCAACCTTGTCTTTTGCACTAGATAATATATTATTTGGTTTCTTCACCAAATCTCCAAGTTTAAATTGCAGATCTCGATGTCTGCGGTCATAATACTTTGCCTGTTTAGTGAAGGCTTTATCGTGATGGGTAGTAATCAACTCCCATAAATGTCTCATCTTAGACATTCGATCTGTCCAGACTGGTAAGTCAGGGTCTGGCAGGTCGATTCCCCCCTCCACAAGACCGCGGAAGGTCTTTCGCGGAAGAAGTTCCCTTCCTAAGTTAAGAAATGCGGGGGTGGTTCTGTTAGTTGAATGTAGAGACGAATTATAAGCGAACCTAAAGTCGCTAAGGTGGACATCCCAGTCCCTATGATCTTGACCTACGAATGAACGAATCATCGTTTTAAGTACCCGGTTGGTTCTTTCCACTGGGTTAGCTTGCGGATGATAAAGTGGAGTGAAAGAATGGTGAATTCCAAATGCTTCAGCCATTTCCTGTATCGCATTGTTCCTATACTCCGTTCCGTTATCTGAGTGGAGGACTTGGGGAATTCCCCAACGAGTTACTACGAGATCGATGAATGCGGCTGTGATTGTTTGAGCGTTGGCTGCTTTCAAGGGAGCCAACTCAATCCACTTAGTGAACAAGTCCTGAAATACGATTAAGTATTCGTAGCCTTTCTTGCTACGAGGAAATGGGCCCATGATATCCGTTGCCACGACCGTCCAAGGTTCGTGTACTATCCTTTGTCCCATCAATCCTCTTGGTTGAGCTTGTTTCGGCTTATTTAGCTGGCATGTCTCGCATTTCCTTACGAATGAATTGACATCCTTGTACATTCCAGGCCAGAAATAGATGTTTGAAGCACGACTATAAGTCTTCTCGACACCTAGGTGGCCAGCCTCGGGTGTCTCGTGGACCTCACGTAATACTTCCTGTTGATTATCCTTGGGAACTACAAGTTTCCAGGCTTGGAGATCATCCATCAGATCCTCCAGCAGTGGGTTAGTCCTCAACTTGTAGAGTCTTCCATCAACGACTTTCCAGCCATGGAATTTATTAGGAGTTGCTAGTACAGCCTCCCTGCGTCTTATATACCACTCATCAGTGATCTCTTCGAATGCTGCGATAATATCCACTTCATCGTTCTCAAACATTCTGGAGAGCGCATCCGGAACATGATGCATGGCTCCTTTCCTGTGTACGACTTCGAAATCGTACTCCAGAAGGTCAAGTGCCCATCTGGCTAACCTGCCAGTTGGATTCTTTAAGTTATACAGCCATCTTAGGCTGCTGTGATCCGTGATGACGGTGAACTTGTATCCTTCAAGATAGTGACGAAATTTCTTAATGGCCCAAACTACGGCTAAGCATTCTTGCTCCGTAGTTGAGTAATTCCTTTCTGCACCTGTAAGAACACGGCTGGCGTATGCTATTACGCGTTCCTGGCCGTTCTGGACTTGAGTAACGACAGCTCCAAGTCCTGTCTGACTTGCGTCTGTTTGTACCACAAAAGGTATTTTGAAGTCTGGATACGCGAGTATCGGCGCTGTAGTCAGAGCCGTTCTCAAGGTTTGGAAAGCTTCTTCCTGCTTATCCTTCCAAGAGAAACTTACGCCTTTCCTTGTCAAACTGATGAGAGGCTCGCTGATCTTCGCATAATCCTTGATGAATTTTCTGTACCATGAAGTAGCACCGATGAAACGACGCAGCTGTTTAAGGTTCTTAGGTTGAGGATACTCTAGGATAGGTTTGATTTTATCATCATCTACTAACAAACCATCCTTATTCACTTTAAATCCGAGGTATTTAACCTCTGGCAGACAAAAATTACATTTGCTGGGATTCAAAGTGAGTCCAGCTTCTATCAGCCTATTGGTGGTTCTTTCCAACCAATAAAGATGATCCTCGAAGGTTTCGGTGACAATAATAATGTCATCCAAATAGGCGAAGACGTGTGGTTTCAGCTCCGGTGTTATAATTTTGTCAATAAGACGTTGAAATGTAGCTGGAGCTCCTGTGAGACCAAACGGCATTCGCTTATAGTGATAAAGACCTTACCTGGGATAATGAAGGCTGTTTTCTCCTTACTTTCCTTACTTAGAGGAATCTGATGGTAACCCAGCTTAAGATCAAGGTTTGAGATATAGCGGGCTGAACTAAGCCGCTCTAAAATCTCAGTCATAAATGGAAGGGGATACGCATCCTTCTTCGAAATTTCATTGACTTTTCTAAAGTCTATACAAAGTCGATAATCTCCATTCGACTTTCTAGCCATTACGACTGGATTACACCATTCGCTACTAGATGGCTCTATTAAATCTTGCTCTATCAGATCATTAGCCAACGTGATAAGAGTTTCAGTCACTTTCGGGGACATTCGATGGTTCCTCTGTTTGATCGGAGCATGCCCCTGTGTGTCGATCACGTGCTCGACGAGTTTAGCAGGAGGCAGCTTATCAGGTGGAGGTGGAATGACTCTCTCCAAGAACTTCTCCAGCTGATCCTTTTCCGTGTCCTTGAGCAATGCTATGCCGTTGCAGAAATCCGAAGTGCCTACATCCCCCCGACCAAACGCGAATTTTATGATTGGCTCGTCAGCCATCCATAATTGCCGGTCGCGCAAATGCATGACGATTCCGAAAATCTCCCCAAAGTCTATGCCCAAAACGCAGGTATCAGCTAGACCAGGTATGATCTTAACATTCATCTTGTGTGTTACTCCCGAAAAAGTGATTGGAAGGTGTGCTTCGCCAACAATGGTTTCAACGGAACCATTGGCCATCAATGCAGCACCTGACTTATTATAATCAATCTTACCACCGATTGATTTAATGGCTTCCATGCCTGTTGAACCTAGATACGTTCTCGATGAACCAGTATCTAAAAGTGAATATAATTTCTTACTACCTACTTCGATAGTAATATAAGGTCTAGATGAAGTACCTATTTTATACAAGAAAGGAGTATCTGAGGCTACGCCGGTTGACAATCCATTGAGTCGCGAATTCAAAGATGGCTCCGTCGCTGCCTGATAAGACCTACTTGTTCCTAAATTTTGAAGACTTATGTCCGAGTTAAGATTCGACTCATTCTGAGTCTGCTGATTTTCAATATTATACATTGAAATTGAAGTTGAGTTACATAATGATTTGGAGCGAGAGCTCCCTGATGAATCCGATGAGTTGATTATGTTGAGGTGAGTTATATCCGAGTGGAGTTCCGTTGTCGAAGAGTTGAAGGCCTTTCTTGAATAGAAAGGAGCAGCATCGACCCTCAGTCTGCACTCCTTTATTAGTTTCCCTGACAATATTCAGAGTCGCAATTGTATTTGACTCGGTCAGGCTTGCCGCAGATGTGGCAGAATCTAGTAAAGTCTTTACGACAATTTTTCCAGCCATGATCCTTCCCTTTGCAATTGAAACAAGGGGGTTCTGCTTTTGGAGTCTTAAACTCCCTCGGTTTATGTGATTGGTTATTATTTTGTCGGGTGTTCGCGGCCGACTGTTGATTATTTGATCTAGGGTTACTTCTCCTCAGATCAGAGTTAGATCCGGCGAAATTATTCGCTCGTCTTGGTCTATTTTCTGCATAATTTCGTTGATCTTTTTTCTTTACCAAGGTAGTCACCAACGAAGTTAAATGCTCTAGTGCTTTATTCGTGGTGGATTGCGAATCATTTTTATTTTCAGTCTGTTTATTCGGTTTATTTGTTGAATTCCCAACAGCCGAAGGTTTTACATTATTGTAGGCTAGTTCTGGGAACAGTGACTCCTCTGCTTTGGGTGGAACTCTATTTTCACCCCTAGGGACTGTGGTTCGTTCCACTTCCTTGGCTAGTCTCATTAAGCCATTATAATCCGAGAATTCGAATCGTCGGATTGCTCGACGTAATTCGGGTTTCATATTCCTATAGACCCGATCCATTTGTTCAGCCGTCGTGACAGGTCGCTGAAATTTTAAAAAGAGGCCCTGAAGACAGACTAGGAAATCTGAAATTCCTTCGTTTGATCCCTGGACCCTGGCGGCTACCTCTTCCTCTAGTCGCCACTGATAGCTGGTATCGCCATACATTTCCAGCAATGCACTCTTAAATTGCTGCCAAGTTGACCAGCTACTTAAATTTTGACGGAACCATTGTAAGGCTAGTCCGTCCAAGATAAATGGAATTGCAAGCAGCAATTCGTCGTCAGTCAAACCAGAGACTGAACGTCCTTCCTCCAACCTAGCTAGGAAGTTCTCTACACTCATGTTGTTTCCAGTGAAAATGATTCCCCATTTTCGAACAACTGAGTCCAATGTCCTCGATTGACTCTTATTCATGTGCGAAGATTGATTGGCGCGAAGGTCCATTCCGGACGTATTTTGTTGATCCATTCTTCCTATGAATGGTTGAGAATTCCAGGTGGAACCTGCAGCCTGAAAATTATTTCCGGTTGTTGGAACAGATACAAAACAATAAGTCTGTTCATTTTGACTTCGAGTCGGAAAATTAAAATCCTTCTCCGGCTCAGGTGAGATCGTTGAAAATAACGGATAATTATCCTTTCCGAATCTGAAAGTTGTGTCCATTTGGCCAGCAGCAACACTGATCCTAGGTGTACTGCTGTAAGGATAAGTAAGGGGAACATCCCTATTTGACTCCATTTGATTTCCCATCGCGGCATTAAAACCCATTGATTGCGCTAATTGTATATTATGAGGGCGCTTGTGCTGTGGAGAATAGATACTATTAATTTGAGAAACTTGTACGCCACATGCATAACTTCCAACCGAACTATAAACAATAGTATTTGGCATACAAATTGTAACTGAATTACTGAGAGTGGTAACTGAACTGGTAGTGGTTACCGGTTCGACAAAATTTGAAAGGTTATCCAATTGCACCTGATCACGCTCAGATACCTCTTTAAATAGTGTTTGTGTGACCGAGATGACGTTCTTGTAAATGTTTGGCAAATCTGTACCGCTTGCAAGACTTGTCTCAACCAACTGAGCGAGGGTATCTTTCAACCTCCTAGCTTGCTCGAGGTTTTTCCACTGTGCTGGAGTGTCATCAGATTCGCTGTCAGAGTCATTTTCCTGACTTGTACCCAAATCAGGTTCGTCACGTCTAGTTATAAAACTTTTGATCACACGATCGCGGACAACATCCAGAGGACCGGTGGAATCAAGATCCATCCCTGTCAGAAAATGTCTGATGTCCGATTCAGCCCACGTATCGGGGTTAGCCGCCAAATCTAATTTTCTAATTGGTTGGGCCATTTTTATGTTTGAAATAATAAGAAAGTTTAATTCAAATCAATAGTGTGCCAAATAAGAGACGATGTATGGCCTGTAATAAATTGAGACTGAGTGAGAGCCAGTTGAACTGAATGTTCAAATTTAATTTCAAGTTTGAATTTATTTTAAACAAAATTTAAATAATGAGAAAAGTCACTATTTAAACTTTCAGTTAATGTTATGTAACTTTTATGTTACTTGTTATGTAGCTTGATTTAATGTAATTGAAGTGAACAGCGTTGTTCAAGTTTTGATTCTAAATTTATTTTCAAATCAATTTAAGTTTGCTTATCTTGGGCGGCTGACTCACTTCAGCCTTCAAAGTTTGGCCTTGAATAATAACAACATTATTATAGCATTGGATGGAAATAATCTTTCAATTTACAGATTTAAATTCAGTGTAAATCGAAAAATTATTTAAAGTTAGAAAATTCCATTTTATTTTATTTATGGGACCAATTTTCAAATATGGGACCAGTAAATGTGGGACCAACTTCCAAAATATGGGACCGAATTTTCCATGTAGAATATGGGAAAATATGGGACCGTGAGAAAAAAATATGGGATTAAATTCAAATATGGGACCAATTTTCCATGTAAAATATGGGAAAATATGGGACCGTGAGAAAATAATATGGGACCAATCAAAATATGGGACCAGTTATTTCAAATTCCAAAATCAAAATGATTTATTCAACCCGAGAGACGAAACTCGAGGCACATTTTATTTTCGCTCCTCAATTATTATTTATTTAGAGTTGCTCGAATCACCATTTCAATTCGGATTTTAAATAATTTTAATCTCCGAATTATTTCTGAGTTTATTTTTATTTGATATTCTTAAATGTGATCACTCGTTATCTCGAGATGACTCACTCTGTAAATTGTATAAAGTTATTTTTAGAATACTAATTCAGTGAAATTCCAAGCCCTATTGGCGGGCGCCATTTTTTATAACCTTTAATTTGGCTATAATTTAAATTTTATCGAATCATGACTATTAAATGAAGAAATCAATTGTTTTAATTCAATTTGTTAAGCCGATTTGAGCGCCAGCTTGTTTTGCTCCAAAACAAGCAAAAGTAAAATTCAAATTTAAATTAATTTAATTACTTATAACCCTTACTAACTCAGACCGCGGAGAGGGCAGGGTCAGGGAAAAATCACTGAATTCACTGAATTTAAAATCGAAACAATAATAAGATTTATTCAATATCAAAATTGAGTACGTCACTAGTCAATTATAATTTAAATCATAATGATTTGAGCAAACAAAAACAAGACTTGCGAACTATTGTTCGCCACAGATCAATTATAGTGACAATCAAACAATTTATCCAAAAGATTTAAATTCCAGTGGAAGAGAGAGTTCAAGCATTACCTGTATTCGAAAAGGCGTGGCAAATAACTCGCCTTCCTCGAACTTGGCCTCTGGTCAAGTTCGGCATCTTAAATCCTTACTAAATCCAAATTTTCAATTTATGTGGCTCAATAGGCCGAATCCAATTTAATTCAATTCAACTGGGGTTTTCCTACCACACCCAGGGTAATTCAAATAATTCGATAACTTGACGAAACTTGCAAAAGAGCAATACTAAAAAAATATGCGTGATAACGCTATCAACTACGAGCACAGAGTGAACGAGCTAACCTCTCTCTTCCTGTCTCGTGGCGTGCGCGGAAACAGGCAGCGCCGCGAGACTATTAAAAATTACTTATTTTAACTTAGGTGATAAGTTTAGTTCGTCGACGACCGGTAACTCGTCGACGGTCGATCTCCATGACGTTAATGTGTTAGGCCCAGAGATGGCGTCGAATACAATAGCCTCAGCCAGCCGGCTGATCTAGGTTGAAGTGACAGCTGAGCAGAGATGTCATCTTCCTGGTCGTTTGCGTGCACGGGAATCTCATCCATGCACTTTGACCAGGATCCTCTTCGGGCCTATGCGATGTATAGAGATCTTAGTGTGTTGTGTGTGTGTGTGTGTGATTCTGAGCCCCCTATGGCTCAGAGTAATATGTAACAAAAAAGTGTGAATAGTGTAAGTGTGAATTCGAGTATTTGTTATTTTGCAGGTTACGGATTGCTGTCTGATGGTCAGCTGATTGTCAGAGAGCTCATGTGCTCCAATCAGCTGACAGGTTGTGTGCAAACAACCCATGACTCTGTGCTAGGAGTTTATCGCGAATAAAGTTAAATTTTAGAAATCGTCCAAAATGTGCGTGGTATAAAATATACCACGTCACAATATATAGGCCCAGACAAGGGCCTATAATTTTGCCACACTGGGGTCTAGCTTGGACCATAAAACAATTTCCACACGGGCACTCTTTTTCAGAAACTAGTTTTTTGTTGTGCCATCTTTTATTGTTGACAAAGTTCTAGAGTTGTACAAAAAAGAAATTTCGAAAAATCAAAAATTGTACTATTGAAGAGACTCTCAGAACTCTAAAAGAACCTTCGAATTTTTAACAGTGGGAAGGGGGGTAGGGTATAACCTCACAGGAGTCTTGAAATCCCTTAAAAATGCTTAAGATGAATTGATATCCCATAAAAGCCATTAAAATAAATTAAAATCCCACGAAATATTGTGAAATTATATAATTTTTCCTAAAACCCTTAAAATTATGATAAATTCCCTTGAAATCTCATTAACATTATTTAAAATGCCACGAAATTGCCTGAAGTCCTTTGATATTCTCTAAAATATAAATTTTATAAATTCACTCAGAAAAAAGTTTGTGTTTGATTCAAACAAATTATCATTTTGAAGTGGGGTCAAACAAATTTTTATTTTATCCACATTTTTGTTTTAAACCATTAAAATTATTTAAATTAAATAAATGTTTTGTTAATTGAAGCAAGAAACTAGTTTCATTAAATTATTTAATGGAAACAAAGTTTTTTTTTTTAATTTAAACAAACTTTTTTTTGAGTGTTCCTTAAAATTAGTGAAAATCCCAAAAATGTCTAAAAATCTTTTAAATTACTTAAAATGCAAATAAATTTAATAAAATCCCACAAAATCCTTTAATATTATCAAAAATCTTAATAATATTCCTTAAAATTACAAAAAATCTTATAAAATATCCTTAAATTCCTTCAAATTACACGAAATTTCGTTAAATCCCGTTAAATTTTTACAAATTCAATGAAAAATTGCCAGGACCCTTAAAATTCCATTACCCCTCAATACCATTTTTAAATACCCACGAAATTTAGTAAAATCCTTTAATGTTCTTTGCAAAACAAATAAATTTCGTACAATCATTTAAAATTTATGTAAAATGCATAAAATCTCGTAAAATATCTTTAAATTTCCTTAATTCACTTGAGATTCCTTAAAATTACTTAAAATCCCATAAAATATCGTGAAATTATGTTTTTGCTTCCTCATAGAGGAAGCTTTGTAGTCGTTACATTTTCCAATATTTTTAAAATGGTTTAAGTAAACTTTCCTCACTTGATAAATGTCTAATACAACATTCTAATCAATTGTCCGGGTGTGTATGTGTGTGTGTGTGGATGTCGCCATTTTTTGTCGCCCTATTAACTTAAAGAAAGTTGTAGATAAATTGATGAAATTTGTAGGGTATATTGGCACCACCAATATCTCAAAACGTGCCATCGGATTCACAGCTAGTTTAAAATCTCTTCAAATCTCTTCAAAAAAATTCTTTTTTAATGGTAATGAATCTATTTTGAATTGAAAGAAACAATTTTGAAAAAAGTTTCAAAAAAAAAATGTACTTATTTGAAAAGTGCCTTGTGTTTGGAGAATTACCCATATGCAAAATAAGAATTTATGAGTATGTGTGCAAGGTAGGGGTCAGCGAAATCAAAAGATGAGATTTCTATAGAAAATTCGTATACCTCTGCCAGTGCATGGTGCCACGCGACTCAAAGGGTGCTTCGCTGCTTTGCAGGTAACATAAAAAGCGAGCGAGAAAAGAGAACGCAGCAGAAGAAAGAAGAGGGTGATGCCTCACCCTTCGAGTTTCTCAACCCCAATGAGAGAAAAGCGGGGTAAAAGGGGGAGGGTCTCATGGGGAGATGAAGAATAGACGCTAACCCCGGAGAATCGGAGAAAAAAAGTGGAGAAGGGCTCAGGTAGCCCTTGGTACTCGAATACCTTAGGCTTCGGTCTGCCATGGCTCCATATACTGGGTGTCACTCGAGCCCTTCACATTCAGATTGAAATTTGAAAAAAAGTCGCAAATATTTGAAACATGACTAGAGATACGAGGCGCATGAACATTCCTCAAATTTTATTCTTCCAAGTATTTATTTTACCAAAAATCATTTGACCGAAAAGCAATTTGCTATAATTTTTATATTTAAGAATTACCGTTTGCCATAGTTTTTATTTTTCCGAATCATAATTTTATATAATTTTTATAATACCGAATAACCATTTGACATCATTTTTATTTTTCCGAAATGCTATTATGTTATAATTTTCATTTATCTAAATGTTCATTTGAAATAATATTTTTTTTTCTGAAAATAAAAAAAAATAATAATAATAATAAGAAATTGCTATTCGATCAAATGATTTTCGGTAATATATATATATATATATGTATATTAGGGAAAATAAAGTTTTGGGAATATTCATGTGCCTCGTGGGAATTTATGGTAAGAGTAAATTTAGTTTCAACAACTTTGGATGAGTTATCGTTAATTATACGAATTTCGTTTTTCGCAATTTTTAACTAAACTAATTATCAGAACAGTCTGAAAAAATTAACAGTAAAACTCTGAAGGAAATACAAAATTGGGCCGCAAACTCAAAATTCATAACATGAACCATTTTTGAAATACATAATCATAAAGTTCCAAAAAGTCGTCAGCACTGCTATTTTGAAATATCTCGAAACAAAAATTGTGCTGGGTTACTTAAAAAGGACACAAAATTGTACCGTCAAATTAATTCGAAAATACTCGAAAATACCCTACTTTTTTGCGACTTGAAAATTATTATGTCCTGGAAATTGTCAAAAATCGAAATTCCAAAATGAACACTTTGTGCTTAATTATGATTGGCAAGCACAACAAGATTGTCTTATGACAAATTTCTCCATCTCTCATATTTTCGAAAATATCCCACTGTTTAGAGACCTTAATAACTATTTTCAGGATCCAAAACAGTCGTGTATTGTCAAAAATATGAGTGATGAGAAAAATTTTCATAAAACAATCTTGTTTTGCTCGCTAAGCACAACTCAGCACGACTTTTTGGAAATTTGCGATTATTTGGAAAATGGTTGATGTTATGAATTTTGGATTTTCGGCACAATTTTTTTCCGCAAATTATTTTTGCGTAAATACAATATGGGGGTGCCAACTTCCCGGACATATATAATAATCAAAAACAATGATAAAACAAAAGACTTATACTTTTGAAATTGTTTCTTACATATTGTTAACAGCTAGATAACTATATATTAAAAAAATATCAAATTGCTTATACCAAAATAGTAGTGGATATTGAGCAAAAACAGAAAAAAATATCGATTTCAATCTTCATCAAATCATCAATATCTTTATCTATGCTATAGTTAGCTCATAGTTTGCTCATATTTTGCGAAAAACGAAATTCGTATAATCAACGATTACTCATCCAATATGGCAACTATCGAACTGAAGATTTGCAAAAAAAACAATCTTCAGCAAGTGCCTTCGAATAGTTGGTACGAAATTTCATTTGGCTTCGGGGCCGCTTCTGCAGGGTTACCAGATGGGTCGGACGAAAAACCAGGACACCTCCAAATTTTTCAAGAACCCCTAAGAAAAAAAAAACAGGTCACCAAGAAAAATTTTCCCGTGCAATCGTTTGCAAAACTTGCAATGCGTGCGCATTTCTATAAAGTCGCGTATTATGCTTAGATAGACAACTGCGATTGGCCGATTGTAGAAAAATAAAATATTTCTTGTCGAAAAGAGATGGATTAGTAAAAACCAGGACATTTTGCCTATTTTCGAGAAAAAACCAGGACACCAGGACAGACCCCGAAAGACAGGACATGTCCCGGAAAAACAGGACGGATGGTAATCCTGGCTTCTGTATTGAAACCTTTTGCTCTTATAGTAATTATCAAATGTTCTTAATATAGATATATCAAGCATAAATGTTAGAACATCGCGTTGGGGCATTTCGGGACTCACATGACCCGGGGCAATTCGGGAACAAGAATTTGCTCGGCGCAAAAAGAAAGAAGGAACGTAAAATCAAAAAACTGTGAAGAAAACTGAAAATCCAATTATCCAACAACAGGACACGATTGACTCAAGTGACGATGATGTTTAACGCACAAGTATTCTATAAATGTAAACTGATTCCAAATAAACAACTTGAACAATTAAAGATCCTTAATTTTTCTATAATTTTTTTTACTTAATTTTGCGCGACGTTTCCCGAATTTCCTCGGTGCCTGTTCCTAATTACCCCAGTACAGGAGCAACTGGAGACACATGACACTCATTTAATTTTTCACACACACCCCAAACCATATCGAAGTTAGAGAGAATCTGTTTACAGCATGTCTTAGTGGAGGATACAAATTTTTTAAAGGTATATATAATTTTAAGAAAGCATTGTTGTGTATTCGTCATATTAAATAATAAAAAAGTGTCCAGATTACCCTTGGTCTCCCCTACTCAAATTCTTACTTCTTAGTATTCATACTAATCTAAGTCTCGAAGAATTTCCTTACACGGGGTGTTTCCGGCACGTCTAGCTTTATGGAAATATGCCTCATATGATATTGAATTATTTTTAAGGGTTTCGAGGGCGGACTGATATATAGAATATCGATAAGTAGAGTGCACGACTGCACGTTCTTCTGATTATCCTCGGTCTGATGGCTTCACTATATAGCGAGCAGGGTTCATGTACCTTCGCGGTCTTCTGGGCCTTATTTCACTACGTAACGGGTGTTACCCCTCTTCTGAAAAAATCCGCTAGGATCTCGTTATTCGATCTATCGATCGACTAAGGACCTCTGTAACCAAAGAGCCTCGAGGGTCTCTTGAATGTCTCTTCTTTTTAAAATTTTTTCTCTATAAAAGAGGAAACCGCTATCTTTTGTTAAAAGTCCCTGGTCAAAGTAACATGTTCTGATTTTTTTTTTCAATTATGAAAATGATCAAAGTAGTATCAGAATTTATCTGCCAAGCTCTCGTAACATATGTATAACTGATGGTCTCGAGTCTCGAGAATTGCGCTGTTATACTGTTACTTACTCTAAGAGAAAACTATCGAGAAATAAAATTCTTCTGAGCCGACTCACCTGAAACAGACAAAAAGGAAGAAATTATTATAAGATAATAATTAAACAAAAGATGATTTCTGACCTCATAATTCTACATTTTAATAAATCTTTGAATTATTATTATAGGTGTCTACCAAGTAGGTAAGAAAATGGTTTCAAGTTTCAAAAGAGTTTCAAGATTTTCGTAATATTTCAAGACATTTTTAATCAGGGATTTAAAGTTTAAAGGATTTCAAGATACCCGAAATTTTTTGGTACCTTTACAGTGCTGTAGTTTTCTGGATTTTGATTTGACCGAAAAACGTTCGGTAGAAATTTTCGGGGTGGGGGGGTAGAACTTTTTTCAGAACTCTTGTAACTTTTGACGAAAGATTCTGGCCGATATTGCATTCTTCAAAATCTGTAAATTTTGGATTTTTTAATTTTTACTCTAGAATCTTTAAACAAAAGAAGAAGCAACTCTAGAACTATGCTAAATTTACTTAGAACTCTAAAGAAAAAATGATTTTTTTTTTAAGTGGGGGAAGCGTGAACTTAGCCCCCCATTTTGTAAAAACCGTTTTTTACCCTTTTATTAATCGTCAGAAATATTTTCAAAACTTATCAGGAAGAAGTCAGAACTGTAAAGAAAAATTCAAAATTTTGATAGTGTGGGTACAATGATATATTTCTGATGTATTTAGTGATACAAAAAAACAATTCGAACGATTTTGGAAAATTCTTTTTAACTTTTGTTAGTTTTCTTGTTAAATGAATATTCAGGCGTTTTTTTTTTTTGCAAAAGTCATAACTGAAACACTTTTTATGATACCGAAAATGTAAAAATGTATAAAAAAAAGAACTCTCCCATAATACCTCGGGAAACATCTAAACTAAAAAACGCATTTCGATTTTTCTGTTTCAGGTGATCCAGTAGCAAAAGTTACAGTAGCGCTCAAAAGTATTTTGTAGATTGTTTAATGTTGGAGCCTTGTGAAAATAGTATTATCGAGTATATAATTTTTTTAAAACTATAAAATATGCCTTGCAAGTAATAAACATTTTCATTTTCATACTATTATATGTTACTTTTCATCACTTGTATGTATTTTTCATAACATATAAATTGAAAATTCGACTTTCGATGCCTTCATAGCGAAGCGACAGTAGCAGTTTCATCTCTAGGGTAGAAAGTAAAAAACAACTGAACAAAAGGCATCGAAAGTCGAATTTTCAATTTATGTTATGAAAAATAGTATATGTGAAATTGTCGCCTTTCGCCCCTTGTTACGTAATATACTATTTCAATTGTGTACTTAATTTCTAGAAAAATAAATTAATTACGTGTCTACAAAATACTTTTAAGCGCTACTGTATGATGTTCACCGCCAAACAGTTTTTTTTTTCGAGGCGCCTGCGGACATTTGCTGCCAGCGGCAAATTTACCAATATTTTTCAATAAAAAATTTAGGTCAATATAGTTCAAATGTTGTACAATTATATGTTCTTGAAAATAAGTTTTTTCTTTTCGGAGATCCCCCCCCCCCCCTAACTAATTTAGATACGGAGAGTGAGTAACCTTCCTATTGGAAGTAAAAAGATAGAAAGTCTATCTATTTGAATCTTTTTCAATCTTCAAGATTAAAACAGAAAGGAAAAATGAATCCAAATGTATCTATCCTTAATTCCTTATTCACGCCAATCTATTTCTATCTCTTTTTTAAGGGTATGTGATACTTTTAAGAATATGATTTTCAAATTACCCAACTTTTCTGCCACAAAAATAAATATTTTGCCCTGAAACTTTGGGAAATGATAGAGAACATGAAAACGGACCGATATTGACTCATTTTATCGTGCATAATGAAAAAAAGTTTTATTTTGCTAAAATTCGTAAAGCATTCGACACTTTGAGGTTAGGTACGCTATGCTTTCCGCAAGTGTTCATAATAATTATTTTTCTTATTATTGACCCAAACGAGAGTCAATATCGGTCCCTTTTGCAATCTACTGTCGTGCTTATCTTTTCCAATCCAAACTTTCCTATCCATGTCTATCTTTTGTCTAATCACTTGAATCCTTATCTGTCTCTTTTACACGCTTATCCTTTTCAATCTCTACTAATTTATCCATATATATTCATGTATAATC
The DNA here is from genome assembly GCA_904066005.1 of Synergus itoensis. NCBI lineage: Eukaryota > Metazoa > Arthropoda > Insecta > Hymenoptera > Cynipidae > Synergus > Synergus itoensis. The sequence goes on along the minus strand of CAJFCP010025993.1, from coordinate 27,382 downwards.
ATTTCAATCTTTTTCCATCTCCCTTTAAGTATACTATACTCGTATCAAGTCTATCCTCTTCAATCTTACCACTCTATCCATCTCTATCCTTGTATAGTCATTTCAATCCTTTTCTATCTCTCTTGAAGTATATTAACAAGTCTATCCTTTTCAATCACTAATACACTTCTATCCGTGTCTATCCTTAATCTAATCATCTCAATGCTTTTCAGTGTTGCCAGACACACGAAGTGGAATTTTAGAATCGGCATCTTGAAATTATGGTACATTACGGTACAGACTTACAAGACGCATGCGCGGCGCGAAATTCAAATTTACATATTACCAAACACTTCAATTTTTAATATTTTTTATAAATAAAATGTTAATGACATTTTGTTAATAAATTTATACAATAATATTATGTCTGAATAAAATTTGTTTAATAATAATCTTTTATAAATCAATACATTTTATAAATATAATTTTATAATTTTATAAAGCAACAAATTTTCCAGAAATGAAAGCGGAAGATAATAGGGTGCGCAAATGCGAGAAATTCAAAACCCATAATGAACCAAACCATTTCATTCGTTGATTCACTTGGATTCACTTAAAATTAATTGGTCAAGCAAGCTTTATATATGGCAGAAAATAATTCTCATTGGCTATTCTGCCTTCGTCATTATTTTGCTAAACAAAAATTAAAAACATAAATATTGTAAAATTATGGTATATTTAAGAGGTATGGTACGCGAGGGATGGTACATGGTACAAGAGTCAAAATTATGGTACGATTACATAATTATGGTACGATCTGGCAACACTGACCCTTTTCTATTATTTTTACAATCTACTAGGAAGTCTACCCTTTTCAATCCATATCTTTATATCTACATCTATTCGCGTATAATAATTTCAATCCTTCTCAATCGCTCTTGAAGTATACTATCAAGTCTATCGATTTCAATACAGGTTAGTGATTATACTGACAAAGAGATTGAAAAGGATAGTGTTAGATAAACAAGAGATAGATTGGGATAGAGCTCGTTTGAATGAATGATTCTGGTTTTTACAACACAACTCCTAAATCCTTCGTTAGCTCAATGGACTAAGCATTGGACAGCAAACTCTATGCGCGTAGATTCGCACTCCCATAGATGTGGATGTTTCAGTGCTACATGTGTTAGCGGTAAGATTAGAATAATATTTATGTAAAAAATATTTTATTTAAAATGTTACATGTTAAAAATACATGTTCAAAATTCGAAAATTATTAAGTTTAAAACTAAGAAAGGATAGAAAAAGATTGAAAATAGGAAATAGGAAGATATTGAAATTTTTTTTGGAAGAGATAGACTGAAAGATAGAAAAAGATAGAGAAAATGGATAGAAATTTTTTGGGATGGATAGAAAGAGATAAGAAAATATAGAGCCTAGTGAAAACGATGGATACACACAAAGATAGAAAAAGATAGCGTTTGATGGATGCAAAGTTAACTTAAAAATCGAAATTATCGTCGAAAATGTGTAGTATTGTAAACGTGCAAGTCTGTTTTAACATGTTCTTTTTTATCTCCTCGTCTATGAAAGAGCGTGCTCGACCTCGGTGCTTAAGATATTAAGCTGAAGCACACTGGAGACATTTTCAGCTGACAGATATGATATCTGAAACCGTTTCGAGTGTGTATACGGGCACCAAGAAGGAAGCATCGACTAAAATCCCAAGGGATTTCTGGACTTCGGTCCTCAGGGAGTTGACGAAGAAACCACAGGGCGTAGATTGTGGGAAGATACACATTACACAGCGAGGATCCGAGAGGGAAGAACGCAGAGGGAGTATGATTGGCAGTTGTGAGAGTGAGAACGAGAACCTTTTCGAGAGGAACAGGACCGGGGTATTAGGTTCCTTTCCTTTTCAGAAATTAGTAATTCCAGCGCAGAAGATTTTCCACAAGGGTCTAAAATAGTTGAGCTGGATTTTCAGATTCTTGCATGTTTACTTCTGGAGAGGTAAAAAGGATTGGTAGGGATTTTTAAGGCTTTGCACAGTTGGATGAAATTTCGACTCACAAGGAAAAAAGTCTAAAAACTAACAAAATTAACCGTAAGGTGATTGTCCGAGTTGTGACTGCAGATTTTTGACCAGTGGTGGTCAAAGTTTGTCATTACTCATTTTTCCTTGAAATTAAGGATTTTGATTTTGATGAAGAGTTTAAATAATATATTTATCATTTAAGAAGCGACTTTGTGTATTTAATTTTTATATCAACGGCAGAGTAGTTAATTTCGATGGTTTGAAATTAAAAAACAGTTACGTTTATTTAACGGTTTATTTAAGGAATTTCAAAGTCGCTGATTACGAATCAGCCTAAGGCTTTTTTATTTCTTTAATCACGAATATGAATTCAAAATGGTAAAAAAAAATGTCGGATCCAATATTTTGTTTCCTTTCTAAAGAAAACGTATAGCTAAGTCAAATTAAATGTCATCAACGTGATCAACTTCGGACTCATCTTTCATTGAAATTCAAGGAATTGAAAAAAAATTTAAGTATTTCAAGCGATTTTCCATTATTTAAAATTTTTCACTAATTATGTTCTTTTATTGAAATTAAAGATTGTGCGAACATCCGTTTCAATGCATTTTAGGTAATTTTAAAGAATTTCAAAAGACTTTTAAAGAACTCCAAAGAGTTCAAGGATTTTCAATAGCTTCTAATGAATTTTAAGGGATTTCAAAAGAATTAAAATAATTACAAAGAGTTCAAGGATTTTAAAGGAATTCCAAAGAATTGATGGATTTTTGAGTCATTTAAAAATAATTTTAAAATTAAAATCTCTTAATTCTTTGCTATCCTTATTGTTAGAAATAATTAAAGATTTTTTTGAATTTCTATTAAATCCTTAAAAATCCTTTTAAAATGGTTATAATCCATTGAAATATTTTGAAATCCTTTTCCTTTGGGCTCACTGAAAAACTCTCGAAATATTTTGAATTAGTTTTCCTGATGTCATCAGATTAAAGTTAAGTAGATAATAGAGCGTTAAATAAAATTAAAAATTTGCACTTTTCCCCATTTAAATCGGTATTTTATCCCGCTGTGCTTTGGGGAGTCCCGAAGTTTCTCTTGGGTTGCTAATTACAGCCCTGGGGCCAGATTTTCGGGTCCTGTGTGCTCGTATGCAATGTGGCGGGTCGATGAATTCAGGGTTGCTGAGAAGATGGAAATGGGGAAAGAAAAGGAACCCCGGATCGGGTTTCGTCCAATGTAATATGAAGTCTGGTTCTTGGGATCTTAGGTCAGTTTCGAAAAAGAGGAAATGAAAAGTTAATGGGCATGTAGAGTAGGGTGTGTCAAAAATGACAAAGTATTAAAAAACCAATTGCATCTTGGAAATTCTTGTCCCTAAAATACAATTGATTAAAAAATGTAACTCAATCAACGTCAAAAATGATTTCAAAATATTTCATTGGATTACAACAGATTTAAAAGAAATTTTTAAAAATGTTCTTTTTAAGGATTTTAATGAATTTAAGAGATTTTAAAAGGTTAAAATATTTCAAAAGTGTTTCAGTCATCTCAAAAATTTCAAAAATTTAAGAGTTTATAACAGATTTTAAAAGATTTTTCATAAGATTTAAATAAAATAATGTTTTTTTTTTACCCATTTCGAGAGAAAAATTTATTTACGAAGTTATGAGTACTTGAATTTTGAAAATTGATAAAATTTTGAAAATGATAACGTTGTCAAAAAATGATCAAGATATTTCCTTTAAGGGCATGAATATTTTACCATAAGAGCGAATTAGTTATACCAATTATACGTTCATAATAATAAACATTTTTAGTTAATAAATAAATATCAATAAACCTTCGTCTCATGTAGACGAAGGTTATTGACTCTTATTAGCTAAAAATATTTATTATTATGAACGTATAATTTGTATAACTAATTTGCTCTTATCGTAAAGTAATACATGCCCTTAAGTGCGATATTTTTTAAAATAAACTAATGATGGGAAAATTATCGATAAACATCGATACATATCGATGTGTCATCGTATCGACAATATTATCGATAAGTTTTTTTCTTAACGGTATGTATCGATATTTTCCTCGATTTGTCGCAAAACTTTTGTATTTATTTAGTTTTTTATTGTGTTTTAATCTGTCATTAATTTTGAACTGATTTTAATTTGCGAAACCAACGAAGCCAAAGAAATTTGAAAGTTTGAAATTAGGTCAGGTTAGAATGGCGAAGGGAGGGGGAAGTTACTGATAAATATCGATATTATCGATACTTTTTTTAGAAATATCACAAATAATAAAAATTTTTTAGATATACTATATGTATATGGGGGATTTCATTTCAAGTGAACCCATTTTTGCAATCGATGACATCCGATCGGGCTAAAAATTGCACAAAGTTTAGTCCTATTGACTAGTAGTTACCACACCAAATTTGAACAAGATAGTTCAAAAACTTGCCTAGTTGGAGGGGGTGAAATTTTGAGATTTTGGTCAAACAGCCCCTGTTTCGGATCCATGTAACTAATAACCTATGGCATTTAGAAAATTTTGTCCAACACGTTTTCGACAGATTTTTCTTCAATATTTTTTAAAAAAAAAGATAAAAATTTTGTAATCCAAAATTTGACCATTTTTTTTGAAAATCAAAAATATTTTTGACTTTTTTTTCAAAAAGGTCTTTTTTTTCGACTCAAAAGAAAGCTCAGGTCTTTTCCTTTGAGAACTTTGAGGTCAAAAAGTGGGCTGAGACTTTTTTATCTATCAAAATGAACGTCGAGTAACTCGAAACACCCATGACGCTAGCTCTCTATCGTTGTTAGGTGGAGTCCATGTCAAGTGATCACAAGAATTTTCGTGCTTGAATGGAATTTCCGTGTAATTCGGTGTAATCAGTCCTTTAGTAGTCTAGAAAAACCACAATAAATATTTTTGAAAAATTTCAAAAAATGGCGAAGATATGGGATTTTGATATTTTTTGGACCTTTTTTTTTTTGGAAACATCATATCTTTGGTTCTAATTGACCGATTTAGCTTTTTAAGGTCTAAAATTTTTTATAATAAAACATAATTTCATATGAAAAAACTCAAAGCAAAAAAAATTTTTTTGACTTTTTTTTGTAAACTCAAAAAAAGTCTCTTTTTTGAAAAAAATAAATTTTTCATTTTTTTTAATTTTTTTCCAAATAAAGGTCTACATGTGCTTTACAAGTTCTGTAAATTTCATCGTGGGCGAGTCAATAGTTTAGGAGAAAAAAATTCAAACGCAACGTCCTGCATGACGAAATGTGTTAGAACGTCATGCGATACGATGGCATATCGATATGTATCGATATTTATCGATATTTTTCCCATCACTACCCAAAATAGATGTAATAATTATTTAGATTATACAATATAAGGACAATATTTTTATAAATATATATTATTTTTTGAAAATTGTTTAAGTTTTTAAAATACATATCATGTATCTGTTATTGATATAAAACTGAAATTTTTCAAAAATTCTCAATTAGATCTGTTAGGAAGGACGAAATAAAATATCATAAATTATAACATTTAGAAACAAAGTAAATGCACGCGTTTTGTAATTATAGTTTTATTTTTTATTTATATAGGTAAAATATATCACTGATTTTTAAAGTCAATTTACCATCCAAACCAAATAGTTTCATTCTGATCTAATCCGAAGGAAGTTTTCAATCCGAATTAAT
>CAJFCP010025987.1:86241-112388 GCA_904066005.1 Synergus itoensis | reverse complement strand
ACATGTGGGACAAAATTTTGTATATTCCATAGGAAAAGAATTTAGTATCTTCGAAATAGCACGAAACAGCACAAAATCGAAAAACGCTCGACACAGCTGGGCCTCTCGCTCCGCGCATTTCTCTTTATTTAATTTTTCGAAAACAACAAAAAACAGCAAGATGAATTTTACAGCATCGAAAGATAGAGACTTAAGCTTTATTTTGAGAGAAAAAAAAAAGGAAAAAAAATGCCATTTTTCTAAAAAAGTCAAAAATATTTTTATTTAAAAAAAAAATCGGTCAAATTTTCAATTTTTAAAAAAATGGTTATAACCATTCGATAGACCAGGAAAAAAGCTATCAAAAACATGTGGGACAAAATTTTGTATATTCCATAGGAAAAGAATTTAGTATCTTCGAAATAGCACGAAACAGCACAAAATCGAAAAACGCTCGACACAGCTGGGCCTCTCGCTCCGCGCATTTCTCTTTATTTAATTTTTCGAAAACAACAAAAAACAGCAAGATGAATTTTACAGCATCGAAAGATAGAGACTTAAGCTTTATTTTGAGACAAAGAAAAAAAAAAATGCATTTTTTCTAAAAAAGTCAAAAATATTTTTATTTTCAAAAAAAATCGGTCAAATTTTCAATTTTTTAAAAAATGGTTATAACAATTCGATAGACCAAGAAAAAATCTATCAAAAACATGTGAACAAAATTTTGTATATTCCATAGGAAAGGAGATTAGTACCTTCGAAATAGCACGAAACAGCACAAAATCGAAAAAATTCGAAAAATTCCCCCTCCCCTATCTCGGTCAATTTTTATCCAATCGAAAAAATCTTTTTCCTATAAAGTTGTACCCAGTAGGACTATACTTTACCCAAGTTTGAGTTCGATCAGACAAAGTCAAATTCTGAGGGTGGTACACTTGAGGAATAATGCCCCATATAAGCAAAATGAATGTGAAAGAAATATGCGATTAAGTGAATGAAGAGAGAAATTTATTGTAACAATAAATAATTGTGATAAAAAATAATTTTGGGAATTAATTTGAAAAATTTAGTAGAAAGTAGAATTATAATTTTAAGAAAGTTAAAATTAAATGAAACGCGCGTGCGATAGCGCTCGTTTGATATAGTTATAAATAGATCATGAGTAACGTAACGCTTTTTCCTTATTGGTCAAATACCGAAAATGGCGTGTGACGCGGGAAATTTTAAATCCCTACGCTCGGAAATTCCGCGTGCTTTTTTGAAATGGGTTTCGTTAATCATCATTTTATAATAAGTCTAAACTTGAAATATATCAAAAATCGTGGTTTTAAGAAAGCAGTTTTATATTTATATTTAAAGTAAACAATTAATTATTGTATTATGACTAATTTTAAATTAATTTAATAATTAATTAACCGGTTTTTCAAACAATACTATAAAAATGTAAATGCTGTATTTTCTTTAGAGAAATAGAAACCACAATTAACCCGATTTGTTTATCGTGGGTCGTTTTAGACCCATATTAATTTTTTAGTAAATATCTGCATTTTCGGTAGGTGGGTGTGTTTATCACTAAAAATAAAATATTTGTTTAAATATTTTTACAATTCAAGAGTGTACAGGAATTTTACCAGATTTTTGTATTGATAATTGAACGTTTTAACATGGCTTGGATCTGAAACGACCCACGATAAACAAATAAGTTGCAAAAAAATGCGATAACGTGATCAGGTTAAACATCCATACTACAGTAAACGTAGTTAATGTCGAAAACAAACTAATAATAATTATATTCTTTATAACATAAAAGGGATATAGTACTTATTTAGTTCACAAAATATATGGAAAAGATGTTTATAAATATATATTTTAGGAAGATTGGTCGAATTTTTAAAATTCATGTTATACGTGACTGTTATTCCTACAAAACTGAAATTTTTAAAAATAAAAATTTGAATTATGTCTTACAGAAAAAAAATTACAATATAAGATTTAAAAAAATTGAAAGGTGGAGGAGGAAACACGCGTTCGTTATGATAATTGAAAATAGATATCGTAAGTTATATAAAATAGTTCACACAACAACTTTGTTGCTATCTCTCAGATGAAAAAAAAATTTGTTAATTGTTCTTACTTTCCACAAAGTGTTTTGCCTTTTAGGTACGTTTTTTTTTTCCCGATTGTAAGAGAGAAATATTTGACGAAGTTTTGAAAAAATGATCAAAATATGTCTTTAGAGTGTGATATTTTTTAAAATGAACTTTATATTTGGTATAAATTTTTTGATAGAAGAAGATAAATATCAAAAACATATTATCAATTATAAATCTATCCGCATTATCTATATTATCTATTTATAAATGTCTAAATCAATACTTTATAAAATATCACACTTTAAGGTGGAACATGCGCCGGGTAAAATCCGAGATTTTTGATTCCCCTTGAAATGTCTTAAAGTTATATTAATAATATAAAGTTATATTAATAATAATATTAATTATTATTTTTATTATATAGTCTCATTATATTTTAAAAAAACTAATTTAAAGAAAAATTTATTCTTCGTTATTATATTTAAAAGAGTTTGAATATCAGAGACTACTACAGAGGAATGAAAAAATTAATAACAAAACCTAAAATTAACAAAAAAATTCCCGAAAAAAAAATAATTCAATTATAAAATTTACCGAAATAATATAAATAAATTGTTGAATTTCCCTAAATTCCTGAAATTTAAATTCGCCGTAAATAATTAATAACGTATTAAATAATAATTAATTAAGTTGTTCATTTTATTTACAATTTTATAAATATATAATAAATTAATAATTAATTAACTATGTTTGGCAGTTTGAAATTTGGGGAATTGAAATATTTTTGGAAATATAAATAATATATAATTTATTTATTGTAAATTTCGGTGAATTGTATACTTTTGGAATTTTATAATTCTGTAATTTATATTTTCAGTAATTTTTTTTCCATTAATTTATGTATTAATTATTTACTTTTTCATTATTTTGTATAACTCCCGTATATATCTATGCAATGTTTGCTTGTTTGAATTATATTAATTACTCCGCTTTTTTCTATGTTAAACAAAATAATGAGTAAGTAAATAATTCTTATTTACTAAATGACTCTACACTATGTATAAAAAATGATTTGAGATGCTTTTTCATGTTTATTTCGTAATTTTTATATATTTTTCCTATAGGATTGCATGGTTTTGTAGAGCAAAGTCACTACTAGCGCCACCCGCGGCCGTTTTCAACAGTTGGGCCATTTTCAACTCGTGGCTTCATCCGCCTGACTGCAACCTGCAGTTCCTTTGGAGCAGAAGATATAGCGGATATAGCAGACGATAATATAGCAGACGCTATCACATCGTATCACATAAGGTACACTATAGCTGACTACTATTGGCGCGTTCAGATTTCCCACCCGGGTGCACCTCGGGTACTGCGTCCTTTTCTTACAAGTCGAAATTTCAATATGTTAGAAAAGGATGCAGTACCCCAGGTGCACCCGGGTGGGAAATCTGAACGCGCCTTATGAAGTCAACATGCTGACTGACTTCCGCAACGTTGTCACGTTTCTTCGCATTTTTTTCCAATTTTATAATTTATAAAATTAATAATATTAGGTTTTCTGGCAAGAAACATAAATAACTGTTATTAAGAAGCACAATCTATATTAAAACAACAATTTACGTATTGAATAATATTGATAGGAGTCTTTTATAATAATTGGAATCTTAACCTTTTTAAATTTTGTTTTGTAAATTATTCAATGATTTTATATTTAATTTGTCAAATTTTGTGGAAATTTGACTTATATTAAACTAAAGAATTTTTGGATACTACTTTTGTATTTTATATCAGTCTATTTATGAACTTTTTTTACAAACGCTCACATGATTCAAGAGTTGCGCATGTTCCTCCTTAAAGAAATAAATGTATCATAAAATATAATATTTAAAAACAAAGGAAATTTGAAAATAACCTAAGAACTATTATTTTTTATAAGTCAAAATACATGTATTAATTATTTTATTTATAAAATATACGGAAGTTAATTAGTTAATTAGTCCAATAAAATTTATTTTTTTTTGGAAAGAAGAAATGAAATATTATTAATTAGAACATTTAAAAAGAAAGTAAATTCATAAAGTTCGTAAATTCGTAAGTTCGTTCTCGTAATTATAAATACATTGAGTACTCTGTTCTGTTATCATCGACTCTGCTTCTGGTCAGCGTAATAACGATAATTAATTATTATCAATGCTTCGCTCGTCTGGATAAAAGACGAGGAATATTTATAAACCATGTAAATAAATAAGATTGGTGCGTTGTTTACCTCAGGACGTTACACATAACTCCCGTAAATATGATGTCTCAGATACAATCTTCCCGAGAATTGAACCTCGTATTAGTACCAACTCAGAGTGAAAATGTCGAACAGATTCGGCCAGGGGCAGCCTTTTACATGTATATTCTGCTATGCCCTTTTTTTATGTTACAATTGCTTTATTCTTACCCTTTTGGAATTCACAAAGGACATCAATAGAGCTTCAAAAAATTGATTAATTTTCTCTTTTTGCTTACCTAAAACAAAAAAAAAATCTTTTTAAAAAATGACAAAATCATAGTTTTAAATCATAGGTATCAAATAAGAATGCGAGAAAATAGTATGAAAGATAATAGTACATTTCGATACTAGTGCGCGAATGTAATTTTAGCCTTGTGTGAACGTTTGCGCACGAGCGAAGCGAGTGTGAAATGGTCACACAAGGCTAAAATCACTTTCTCGCACATGTATCGAACCGTATTTTTTGACACGACGTTTGCGAAGCTTGATTTAGCATACACTTTTTTAACCCAGCGTGTGTGAAATCGAATTTCGCGCACGGAGTGTCAAAAATGTAAATATGAGATACTTTTATATCTCTACTATGATTTTATGAGATTCCATAAGACTTTAACTATGGGAATTTTAAGAGATTAAAGGATTTTATAGCATTTTTAATAGATTTCATATATTTATCTGGTTTCCTCAAATTTTAAGGAAATTTAACTTGTAAATGTACCTACTTGACTCGATCTTTATTCTAAAAAAGACATGCATTTCAGACAACTTCATATTGCGTTCCTTATTATGGGTTATCTTTTAGCTAACTTCATGCGTAGTGCGCTAATCTTATTGATCAATTCATATGGCGCGCGAATTTAAATTTTCATTTCAGTATCTATAGACGAAACACGCGCGCTCAAGCGCGCGCCTAATCTTGAGTTAGAAAAAAATGGTAAATTTATTTCGTGCTGTAAAAAAGTTAATATTTATGGTGTTATTTTATGGAATGTCTTTGAGACACACATAACAATTGCTCTATAAATAATTTTTAGGTCCCATTTTAAAACATCTCCAAGTTTCATAACTTACTTACAAGTAAGTTATGGATGGGAAGAAAAAAATTTTTTAATTGAAAATCACAAGCATATAATGTGAACTTTATGTCAAGTGATCACAAGAATTTTGGTGTTTAAATGCATTGTAATCAGTCCTTTATTAGCGAAGAAAAACCATAATAAATTTGTTTGGAAAATTTCAAAAAATGGCGAAGATGTGGGATTTTAAAATTTTTTATACATTCACGGAGAAAAATTTAATTCCAAATCTTCGATATCACTGCTATTATTACGGATTTCATTCCCAAACGAGTCTACCTTTTCAGATCCAGGATGAAAATTTAATAAATAATTCATACGCAAATATTTCAATCAAAGGTCGAATAGTAAGAATAAGTTAGTATGCAATTATGGAAAGAATCTTTATGCCGCCTAGTGGATGATCCTATAAAAAGTATAAAGCGTGCCCGGACTTCATACTACGATTCATACGCGAGCCTTATGAGTAGGGGCCAAGCGGCCAGCGTATATCGATCATGGGCGGATCCAGGGGGGGCATGGCTTCTTGCCCCCCCTAAAAAACCCAGATTTGAAATTAATATTAGTGGGGGGAAAGGGTAATTATTTCGAGGCCGCCCCCTAAGCCCTTGTGTGGATCCGCCCCTGATATCGGTAGCCGCACTGGACTCTGTTCCGGTGCAGTCTATGTAGTAGTCAGTCTCATACCACACTCAAACAGTTTTGCTTGGAATAGCAAAAAAAGAAACAGGCACGTATCGCAAGCTTTGAAGGGGGCTTTGACCTTGAAACAACCTAACATATTCTATCAAACTTGGAAACCGAATATAATTTGAAATTACATACATCTATAATCTTAAACTTAATATTATTATAAAGCTGAAACAGAAAAATCGGGTTAGAAGAAAACGAAGCGCTGGCGGGAATCGAACGCGGGTCTCCGGGGCAGCAGTCGGACGGCTTTCCATGTACCTACAGAGGACTATGAGAATGAAAGTGGAAACGTCCAATATGATAAACACGTGAATGTATATTGAGGTACATTAGCTTATGTATCGTCTTCTGGGAGTATAGGACTGACTACTAGACGTTTTGAAACATGCGCAAAATGACACTTAGAAACTCTACAGTGCATTATACAATTTATACTCTCACGTATTTTTTTACCAATCCCATTGTAATTTCACACGGTAATAAGCTTTCATTTTGTAATTTCCATCGCAGTAATTATTCTTCAAAATATATTTATACCTTTCAACTCAATTCTAAAATAGTTCAGTTTACTTTCATGTCGAAAAACTGTAAATGTATTTTCTTAAAACGAGCACAAAACTTTTCTTTACGATTACATTTTGTAACTGGATACAATTGTAAGACATCTTTAGTACTATTTTACTATCTAGGAACGGAACCTATATTCGTGCATTCTTTTCTAATTGAATAGTACTTTTTCAAATTATTTAGCAGTCTTTCTGAAACCGAAGTTTTTATTTTTCTCCGTGTTATTTTGGAAACATTTTCATATAAAAGAAACTAACAAAAAATGTTTTGACTCCTTTCTGTAAATTCAAAAAGCAGAAATCGCTTCTTTAAAAATACTAAATTTTTTATTATTTTATTTTCTTGACAAATATAATAGGAATTTAAAAGGAAACTCAAGAGATTTCACACACTTAATATGATTTCACAAATTTTAAGGGATTTTGAAAAGTGAATGGAATTCAAAAAGAGACATTGGCCTTAAAAAACTTATTGAAATGTTATCAAAGACTCAATTTATCAATTTTAACAACTTTTTACTTAATATTCAAAAGAAATTTTCTCGAATGTTTGCGATGTTGAAAAAAAACCTGAGAACTTGACCTATATCCCCTAATTATATAAATATATAATTTACAATCTGCCACTTTTGTTCTGCCGATCATTAGGTACCTACTTTGATACATGAAAATATGAAGAGGGACAGAGGAATTTGTGATTGTAAAGCACGTGTTAGTCCAAGAATGCAGATAGATTTGAAAGTGTCATGGTGTTTCTCAATCAATTGGTGTTCAATACGTGCGTCCGTTGCAAAGCAGATAGGAACCTTTACCTTGATTTTCTTTCAGTGGACGAGGAACGCGTTTTCCAGATAGATGAGTTCTAGCTAGCAACCTTAAGAACGAAGAACTTCGCTATATTGTCCGATTTGGACATCGCACCCGATTAGGGTATAATACACGCACTGGAAGATTTGTACCATCGTATCGCATCGCATCGTATCGCATTGCATCGTGTTTGCAAGAATACATAACCAGTTTGCTCGTTTTTCGTGCGCATTCAACAACATCATTCAGAATTAACTTCTTTTGAACCTGGTCTTTCCTCGACCGACAATTCGATTGAATTGACATTAAACTTTTTGTGAAACTTTTATGTCGCTTACATTACTTACAGAAAAACATTAATTGAAAATATTAGCTCACCTTTCGCTTCCTAATCCAGAAATGAAAATTCCTTCTTGAAATACTGCTATGAATGTCCTCGCTAAGAATGTTTCTATTGAATTGAATTAATATGCGAACAAATTGATGATTTTCGTCTGCTATGGAATTTTTCGGCTTTTCATTACGAGTATTTATACATGTCCTTCCGTATAGAAATATTTCTATAGTACTGGGCGGACCCAGATTGAACTCTGAGCCCAAGTGGAAATTACATGGTTGAGCCGATGCTTACAACCGGCACGGTACTGCACCAGTTTTAATGTGCCAATATTGTGTACTGTATCAGTGCTGCACTACTGCAACAGTACTGAACCAGTACTTGAATCCAGTACAGAAACAAATCTGACTAATCAGTACTGAAGAGCGTTGTCAGCCACGGTCGTACATACAGGTCCGGAAACTCTAGTGGAGGGGATGTAGTAAAGATGAGTCGTTTTTTGAAGCTTTTCGTATTTCAGAAAGTAGCCACCCCACGTGTGGCGCAATGATCTTAAAGTAGCGCGAAATTTAAATGTTCAATGAAAAGCCTTCCCCTGTGAAGTTGGCTTCCCCAGTGAAGTTGGCTTCAAGTTGGCTCACAGTTGACTTCAAGTGAATTGGCTTCATTGAACATTTAAATTTCGCGCTACTTTAAGATCACTGCGCCACACGTGCGGTGGCCACTTTCTGAAATACGAAAAGCTTCAAAAAACGACTCAACCCACACCACCGGAGTTTCCGGACCTGTATGTACGACCGTGTTGTCAGCACAACACTCAGTCAGATATGCGCCAGTATCTCTTCCAGCACCACGCCAATGTTGGGCAGTACTGGCACCGTACTACGCCAATTGTAAATTTTTCACTTGAGAGCATGAAACACATGACTCGACCGGGTCCAGGTTTGAAAATCCGATTTCCAGTCAAATAGCTGATCGGGCCGTGTATGTCATTCCTGGTCTGGGTCAGGTTTTGAATTTTCTAGAAGGGATGCCATTAAATAGGTATACACTGATATCAGTTTCTATCATTGTCGAAAGAATTGCTACCAAGTTGGGCAATTTTGGAAAGTTTAAATTTGGTAAACTCGAATATCTTCATTTGCATTAATATTCGCAAATAGTTTTACTTGTTTGTCGCGAAATTACAATCAACATTCTCATCGTTAATTACTTTTCAATATTCTCGAACTTCTGAGAAATATTCCATAAAATATTAATAAATATTCCTTCAATAACTAAAGGTGAATTTCCTGAATTTCTGTTTAATATTCAACAATGTTTAGGAAATATTCCCTAAAATTGCTTAAAATTCCCTTATCATCCTTTATAATCTGGCGAAATTCCTTTAAATTTCGTAAAATTAATTGATATTCCTTAAAATTGCTCAAATAATATGAAATCTCATTAAATTTATTAAAATTCCTGAAAATCAACTGAAATTTCGTAAGATACCCTGAATCCCTCCAAAGTCCTTAAAATTAATTAACAGCCTATAAAATATTGAAAATTTCTGAAAATATCTTAAATATAGTAAAATATCGTAATATATGTTACAACTATTTAAAAGTCGAAATGTACATTTCATAAAATAAAGTCACTATAACAAAATTGTTTTGTCGGTTAGATTTTTTTTGGTTTTACGAAAATTTTGTTGCTTTTACAAAAAAAATTGTTAGCTTCACAAAAAAGTTTTGTTACTTCAACTAAATTTTTTTGTTGACCTAAGAAAATTTGCACCAAGCATGCGCGATAGTTAATACAGACGGATGATGCGAGGGGCCCTTCATTGGAGGAATCTTACTTATAATCGATTCAGAATCAATGTGGAATCAATGGATCGATTTTCGATTGAACGGGCCCTCAGGATATGATGACTGATTTGATCATCGATAGCATTTTAGACGATTTTGGTGACTTTCGTGTTTCAAAAGTACATTCAAAGGTAAGTGTGTCTTAATACTTTTAACATGCTTTTTTCTTATTGAAATCACAATAGTTATAACGTTTATATTCTATTTTCAAAGTGATATAAATATAGGCATATATAAATATAGTTTTAAAATCTTTGTTCCTCATTAAAGCGAATTTGGTTGCTAGCCGTCTTTTTTGTCCTCCCATCATATGAGCTACAGTAGCGCTCAAAAGTATTTTGTAGACACGTAATTAATTTATTTTTTTAGAAATTAAGTACAAAATTGAAAAATATATACAAGTGAAGAAAAGTAACATATAATAGCATGAAAATGAAAGTATTTATTACTTGCAAGCCATATTTTATAGTCATACAAAAATTATATATTCGATAATACTATTTTCACAAGGCTCCAACATTGAATAATCTACAAAATACTTTTGAGCGCTACTGTATACCTCATATAAGTTTTATTGTCAGTTTTGCTTTCACAAGAACGACACTGTTAAAAAAAACTGATCAAGATTTAATATACTGTGAGTAAAGTCATTTGCATATACCGTCAATTAAATTTAATATACCATTATGTTTTAGAATTAATATACAACCATATTAAAATTAATATACTTTATATTAATATTAATATATCTTATATTAATATTAATATACTCTATATTAATTTTAATATGGTTTTATATTAATTCTGAAACATATGGTACTATAGTATATTAAATTTAATTTACGGTATATGCAAATGACTTTACAAAATGTATATTAAAAGTATATTAATTTTGCAAACATTTTTAACAGTGGATGAACGGAAATTTCGAAGTTTGTGTACCATTTTATGAAGCTGTCTTGTAAGAGCATGATTTGAGTATTTTTGTAAACAGCCTATCGACAATAACTATTTTCTTGTTCGACAAAAGCGAAAGCGCTCAAGTCGTAAAGCCTAGTGGAGAAAATTGGAAGACACTCGATGCTAAAGACGAGAACCCGTTATTAACTACCTAACTGTTGCATACGTATATTTATATTGTGTATGTAGAAACGAGAGTGATTTTATCTGTGTATACTGATACGTCGCGTCGCTGCGGTAATTATGAATAGTGATCGTGATGGTTCGGTTAGTCGACCAATCATTTCGCCATTACGACATTTGCCAGGTGACTGCCGAGCTTATACGGTTCTTGCCTTTCAGATATGCCAATGCTATTTATTACCTCATTGCTATAGTTTATCAATTACGCGCGTTTTACGCGAAATTACGCTCCGTAATTGACTACTGTTTCCGTGCGACAACAAACTAGCCAATGAAAGTTAAATGAAAAGTTTCAGCAAAGAAATTTAAGTACGCCTTTTTTATTTCAATAAAAGAAAACATTATATAAGTGAAGTAGTAGTAAATAAACATTTAATAAAAATTGTAACTGCTTTTTTCAACTGCTGTTTACAGTTTATGTTTTCTGCTATAATCGATTACTCTTTCCATATCATAAAAGTTAAGTAAATAATAATAGCTTTGAGAACAGCTTATTGGAAAATAATTTTAGAGGAATAATTTTGCTAGTTGTAGACTGTTGTTGAAATATATTCGAGATTTTCAATTTAAAAATGATCCGCGTTGTGTAACACCAACTTTTCACTTGGTATTCGAGAGAGAATAATTTTAGTCTTATTGTTCGGAAAAGTGCAAAATGAATAATTTTTCGGAAATTTCGCCTACAACAGGTCTCAATCTTAATTTTATAAAAGAAGAATATCAATATTTATAATGTTTACTGGTTACATCTGCTCATTTAACATGACAAAATTTAATGCAAAAATACTACAATTTTCTATCATCATATGTACTAGGGTGGGTCGAAAAAAAATATTTAGGAATCAGATATTCTTCCCATGTGGAAAAGTAATACATGAGGACTCTAAAAAAGTATAATTAATTTGAATTAATATATATTTCCTAGTTTCGCGCGTTCGAAAAGTATGTTTGAAAAATTGTTTTTTTGCAGGAGAATTAATTATTTAATGTATTTAAGAGTATTGTAGATATAAAAATTCACTATAAAAAATATAAAAAATATTGACAAGTCAATTTTTCTGCGATTCCAATTTTGATTCCTTTGATTTATCAATTATTTTTAATGCATTTTTATAACTAGAATGCTCTTTATAAAGACCTCAAATAATTCTCCTGTTATATATATATATATAGACGTTAGACTTTTTTAAATTTATTTTAAGGGTAAATTAACTTATCATTATCTTATAGGGAATCGCTTTTTAAAATCTGTCAAAAATTGAAAAGAATTTGCTCACCTTTCTGAAAATAAAAAAAATTTGAAATCAAGAAAAATTGCAAATCGCTGCAAAGAAGAAATTTTTGAAACATGTGGGAAGAATGTCAGTTTCATAAATTTTTTTTTCGACCTACCCTAATATGTACCTAGGTTGTCTCTAAATTTTTAATATTTTTTGGAATTACATTGATTTAATTGTTTTTTATAACATCTAAATTGAAAATTCGAATTTCCATGCCTTTACAGCGGGATGACGTTCGTCTTAAAACTTATTTCAGTGATGAACATTTTTTTTATATTTGTGCGTTAGCCGACTTACCCCATCGGCCAACTAACCTCGGTCTCCTCTACTATTTATTTCGTTTTAAAGTGATTGGTATTTATGTTACAGATGCGTTTTCAAATACTTTCCATGTACTGTCGCAATATTTTTGATACACCCTCTGAATAGCTTCAATCTACACTGTTAAAAAAAACTGATCAAAATTTAATATACTGTGAGTAAAGTCATTTGCGTATACCGTCAATTAAATTTAATATACAACCATATTAAAATTAATATACTTTATATTAATATTAATATATCTTATATTAATATTAATATACCCTATATTAATTTTGATATGGTTTTATATTAATTCTAAAACATATGGTAATATATTAAATTTAATTTACGGTATATGCAAATGACTTTAAAAAATGTATATTAAAAGTATATTAATTTTGCAAACATTTTTAACAGTGTACATTTTGCATTCAAATAAACTCAACTCAGGCGCCACGAGTCTTGTTTACATTATAAAAATTCTAGGAAGCGTATCACGGTAACTTCGGACCATGCCGAAAAGTGACATACCGCCTGAGTGGAGTTTATATACATACTTTATTATTCTACTGGAATTAGGAAATTTATTAATTATAATGATTCATAAATCAGTGCTCTTAAAGTTGGCTCCCTGCGCGCGCAATGTGTGTTGACCGTAATCTGGCGCGGGATTCAAGATCGAATTAAGTTAATTTGATTTTGAATCGTGCGCCAAATGCGTTTTTTATTCATTCTGTTTAATTTCAATGTTTATTCCATAGAAATTCTATACAGTCATATATTCCTCATTTCACATTCTCATTATTTTACATTACCCTTATCACTTGTTGCTGTAGTAGTTTTTGCGCTTGCGCAAAGTATATATTCATATATTCAAAAAAAAAAAAAAACCCGCTATTACTCATTACTGCGTACGCAACTTCAATTTCCCCTTCGAGCAACCTCCATCTTTTCACAACTCCTCAGAAAATTTTTTTTACATTTTCATTACATGAGAAGGCATTGGTTTTACGTGAAAAATCATTTTCACAATATCTTCTCTTTCAAAGTATAACGACCGAATCGTGCATCCTAGACACGCTCAAAATTTCCAGCAAAACGGAAAGATTTTTTTACTTGGGTATGATTTTTTTGAAGCACTACTCAAAATGTGTTGAAGTTTAGGGGTTGGGAAATGAGTAGCGATCAAACTAGAAGTTAGAATCCTTTCTTGTCAGGGCGTGGTTGAGCCCTCGAGGTCGTAAGGATCGAGGACATCAGTTCAGCACTTTCCCGACCTCGTCACGCCGAGCCGTAGCCGCGTTTTGCATGGTTCAATTCTGCAGCCAGCACAGATATGTTCCCACTCTATGATATAAGTGCCGCTCTGATGGCATATCCACGCGTATATATTTACAGTCGGAGGAAAAGATCTTTCGATAAAACGTTTGTACCTACTATAGAGGGCAACAGAGCGTGCATCTGGCCTCACGTTATTACAGAAACATCATTTCTAAACTTCTCTAAATGTTGGTCTCGTACACTTCAAGGCAAGATTTATTTAGCATTTATCGATAAATTATGTGTATCTTGTTTCTCAGGACATTTTTATCAATTTGTTTGTATAAAATTAACCTCCTTAAGGCAAAATTGGACAAAAGTCAAAGTTGTCTGCGATGAGCACTTGTGCTTGATTGTGAGAACGATCGACTTCTAAGGTCATTATACTTCTTGTTCGTGCAACGCACAATATTTCTGTCGAAATGTTCACAAGGCATTTCCTTTAGTGTAGCTTCAACGTGAGATTCATCTTTAATGAACTATGAGGCGTATGAGAAGCTATGAAATGTACAGAGAGAAATAATGTGTGTATTTTGTTTATAAAAGTATATATTGGTTCAATTTTAAAATTAAATATTTATTTTAATCTCTTATTATCCAAAATTGTATAATATGTATATATGGGGCATTATTCCTCAAGTGTACCACCCTCAGAATTTGACTGTTTCGTGCTATTTCGAAGGTACTAAGCTCCTTTCCTATGAAATATACAAAATTTTATCCCACATGTTTTTGATAGATTTTTTCCTGGTCTATCGAATGGTTATAACAATTTTTTATAAAATTGAAAATTTGACCAATTTTTTTGAAAATAAAAATATTTTCGACTTTTTTAGAAAAAAGGCATTTTTTTTATCTCAAAATAAAGCTTAAGTCTTTATCTTTCGATGCTGTAAAATTTAACTTGCTGTTTTTTGTTGTTTTTTGAGAAATTAAATAAAGAGAAATGCGCGGAGCGAGAGGCCCAGCTGTCTCGAGCGTTTTTCGATTTTGTGCTGTTTCGTGCTATTTCGAAACAAACAAATGGTTGCTAAATCTCGCTTCTGATTGGTTCATTATGCCCAACTTTGAAGCTTTATTGTGCCCAAACTAAGACCCAGATCATATTTTGCCAGAGGACTTTTCTGTTTTATTTTTTGTCCTCTAATACCCAGTACCGGCACGTTCATAGGTGGTGGGACACCCTGTATGTATATCTCAGATGAAAAAAGGTTCATTTTGAGGAAGATCCTCACTTCGATCTTGTGGCATTGAAATTTTTAAATCTTTTGTATTGGAAATTTCATTATAAAGTGGTCATTGAGGCAAATTAATCAATATTATTGTAGGTATTAAAAGTAATCAGTAAGAAAGTGAAAGAAGGAAGCAATCAATGAGAAAACTGAAAGAAACCAATAAGAAACGCTTAAATGTTTGATAATAAAATGTGAAAATCTTGGCTAGAATTATACGTTCCTACTAACGAGTCATATTTATCAGCTTCAGAGTGGAAAAAAAATATCGTGTATTTGGAAAACAGTTTTACGATGCTTAATTATTATTTTTAAAGTGTGCATAAAAGTTAGTGATAATTACGACCTAACTCGGATAAAGGAATCAATTGTTAAGAAAATAGGCAACTTCAAAGTTTTGTACTCTTTTTTTGATAAACGAAAACTTATGCAACTTTAAAATATTTCGTTGGACAGAAAATTTATTGAACTTTCGTTTCTGTATGTATTACCTTTCAGAAATTTATATTCTAAGAAAAAAGTTTTGAAAAAAAGTCAAATGATCGAATCGAAAGCACATTTTCTCGAGATGCATTTGCCAATCGCTTGAAGGCAGAATCATTTGTCGAGTACATAGCGCGGCATGGAAAACCAAGTTTAAAGTTTCAAAATGTATATTCAGATATATTCAGTACATATGTCGACAAATGGGAGACGAATGAAAAATTCGATATTCCTATATCTTGAGGCGTATCATCGAGATTTGTAGTTTTGCCAAAAACTGTCCCCAATTAACCGATGATTTATTAAAAAAAATACAAAATGCAATTTTTTTATAATAATATAATTAATAATAATTAATAATAATTATATCGTTGATTTTTCTTGGCAACTCCGTTTTAAAAGTTTATTTAAAAAATATTTTAACTTCCCATGATTCAATATTCAATACTTTACTTAGGATTAAAAAGATCACAAAAGAAAGGAAAATGTAATGAAAAGAATTATTGTCAAAATTTTTGAACCAGATTTTTCTTTTTCTTACATTTTCATCAATGAGAAAGTATTGGCTTTATGTGAAAATTGATTTTTTTCGATTTCATGAAATCCCTGCATTTCAAGAGACCCAGAGTGAAAATGACGATTTTTAGGGTGGAGTCTGATTAATTATTATCTGTTTGCAGTCTGCAATCTGTAGTCGTAAAAACTTTATAAAGAATTTAAAAAAAGGTTTGCAAAAAAATTTTTGAAAAAGGAAGTTTAAAAATAGGTTCAGAAAAGGTTGTTACAGAAGAAGGTTGTGAAAGGAGTTTTGAAAATGGAGGGCGTTAAAAAAGATTTGGGGAAAGTGGTATTGAAAAGTGGTTTGAAAAAAGGGTTTAGAAAAGATAGTACGAAAAGTAAGTTAGAAAATGAGCGTGATAAAGAGCTTGAACTTTTTTTCCACGCTCCTTTTAAAAATGACGGTAAGATGTTATCAAAAAAGGATTGGAGAAGGGAGTTGGAAAAATGGGTTAGAAAAGTGGCTTGGGAAAGGGGTTTCGAGAACGGTGTTTGGAAAAGTGAGTTGGAAAAGGGCGTTGGAAATTGAAAAAGAGGCATAGAAAGGGATTTGAAAAAGTGGGTTAGAAAAGAGGGTAGGAAAAAAAGTTGAAAAAAGAGTTTGGGAAAAGCGTATGGATAAGAGGTTTAGGAAAGATGGTATAGAGAAAGAGTTTGGAAAATGGTCTTCGAAAAAGTCGTTGGAAAAGAAGGTAGGGAGGCAGGTCAGAAAAGGGGTTTGAAAAATCGATTTAGGAAAGGGGATTGTAAAATAGGTTTGGTAAAGGATTTGGAAAAAGAAAGTATTTTGAAAAGATTTGGAAAAGGGGTTTAAAGAAGGGTGAGGAAGAGAAGTTAACAAAAAAGGTTTTGAGAAAGGAGTTGAAAAAGGGGATTAGAAAAGGAGTTTCGAAAATGGGGTTTAGTAAAAGGATTTTGGAAAAATTTGATAGAAAAGGTGGTTGAAAATTAGAAAAGGGGTATGGAAATGAGGTTTAAATATGTAAGAGATTAAAAAAGGAGTTTGGAAAAGAAATCAGAAAAGAGGTTTGGAAAAAGGGGTTGGAGAAATGGATTTGAAAAGGTAGTTTGAAATTGGAAAGTTGGGTTAGAAAATAGGGTTGGAAATAAAATTAGGAAAAGAGGTTCGGAGTAAAGGGAATTGGGAATTGGGAAAGGGGTATGGGAATGGGGTTTGAAAAATAAAGTTGAAAAGAGAGTTTGGACAAGGAGTTTGACCCAGTGGATTGGAAAATCTATGTAACGTTAATATCAACATAATTTGGCAATTTATACTTTAAAATATTCGCAGTGTATTTAAAAATTTATTAAATCATAGAATTGAATCACACATGCCAATATATGATGAATAAATATTGTTAGGTAATGTGGGCATTTCTTTTTGCTATAATAAAAAAAGCATGGCATGGAAATCCCGAAATATATCGAATATATCGAATTGAAGGCAGCCATGTTTAAATTGAAGGCTGCCATGTTGGGTAATGAATTATCATTGGCATTGAATGTAGAAAAGAACATAGAAAGGCAAGTAGTGCGACGACGGCCGCGTAGCGGCCGTCAGTGGCACTAGTAGTTATAAAATTTTCTGAATGAAATTCTCTGAACATGGAATTACGGTAGTTATGTGTAAGATCAATCAGTCGGTCTTAAATCGCTTGCTGGGTCGGCTACAATAGCTTGAGGCTAAGCACATTGCAAGTAGACATATTACGGATTTGAACATTATTAAGTGGAATTATTTTACAGCTGGATTCATTTCGTACATAATATGTACACATTATAAAACTGAATGTTAAAATACATGTCTGTTGTCCTGGCTTTATGTTTAAGTCGATTATGGCTGGGCTTTCATACGAATATTGGAAATGGAAAATTGAAAATAATTTGATTTGTCTGAGAGAGTATAATAATTTTCTTTTGGAATTTAAAGTGTCTATTACAAGTAAAAGAATGTATGTAATTTAATGGCATTTGATATTAACGTGCAGTGTTAGAATTTCAAAAGCGTCGAGAATCGACATGTCAGTGAATTGGGTTTACGATCGCGAGTTGCAAATATGTAGGTTATATAAATTGTATTAGAGTGAGTTTGTGCATGTGAAATGTATATACTCCTCTATGAATTCGATCCAATATTGCAACATTTTGTTGAGAGCGGTGTATAAATTCCATGAATGTCTATAATAAAAACATAACTGATTTAGATTTAAGTATGTGTGGACATTGAAAATATTGCAGTTAATATGATTTTGTTGAGAGGTTCAGCAATAAGGGTTTTATGTTACACTTAATTAACATTGTGTGCAACGTAACTAACATTGGGTGTTCGTTTACGCGAGTGTACAATTAGAAAGGACACGTTCAAGTTCCTTATAAGGATGTAGCGTGCATGATGTTGACTCTTAGTCTTCTGCATTGATACTGAAAGAAGGTTCCCAAGAGAAAACTTCTTTTTCTGGTATCAGTCTAAAAATGCATGCTAATTGTGTCAATTTTCATATGTAATGTAAAAGTAGAATCATTTCCGGTGGTCGACAATTCCACGAAAAATGTTTACAGACTGGTACCGTTTGACGCAGGTTTATTCAGTATAAACTGCTATAAAGTCGGGCATTATATTTCATCACGAACAGAATAAGGGGATTTTCTAAATACTTGCAGAAGTGTTAATAAAAGATTAAACATTTATTAAATAACTTATTACACAGGCACACAAAAAAAAAGTGGTCTGTACCAAGAACCGGACCTATATATTCGTATGTATTTTGACGCGCTGAATACGAATCCGGTGTCCGTTTGTCTCCATCAGGTCAGGTTGAAGGTCATTTCAAGGTAAAATCCTGGAAAAATAGTCAAATCGATTCAAATTATTATTCCTATATATTTTTGGGGTCGTTGAATCGAAATCCGATGTCCGTTTGATCCGTTTGGATCCAAAAAATTGAATACATATCTAGAAGTAAAATTCTCCGTTCTTTCAGAATCTGCAGTCAAAAATTCACTTTTAGCAGAATAAACACATTTAACCTTGAAATGACCTTCAAATTGACCTTGTCAGATAAAACGAGCATCGGATTTGTATTCAACGACCCCAAAAATATATAGGAATAATAATTTGAGTCGATTTGACCATTTTTCCAGGATTAGACCTTGAAATGACCTTCAACCTGATTACGCAGGCATACAAAAAAAACAAAGGTCCTGTTCCCGGAACCAGTCTAGCATATCTTTATATTTTTGGGGTCGCTGAATCCGAATCCGGTGTCCGTTTGTCTCCATCAGGTCAGGTTGAAGGTCATTTCAAGGTAAAATCCTGGAAAAATGGTCAAATCGATTCAAATTATTATTCCTATATATTTTTGGGGTCGTTGAATCTAAATCCGATGTCCGTTTCATCCGACAAGGTCAAATTGAAGGTCATTTCAAGGTTAAATGTATTTATTCTGCTAAAAGTGAATTTTTGACTGCAGATTCTGAAAGAACGGGAAATTTTACGTCTAGATATGCATCCATCTTTTTTTTAACATTTATCATTTTTTTTAACATTTAACCTTCAAAATGACTTTAATTTGACCTTTTCGGATCAAACGGACATCGGATTTGGATTCAACAACCCCAAAAATATATAGAAATATTAATTAGAATCAATTTGATTATTTTTTTGTCGATTTGACCTTCAAATGCCCTTAAATTTGACGTGATGGAGCAAAACGGACTCCGGATTCGGATTCAGCGCGTCAAAATACATACGAATATATAGGTCCAGTTCTTGGTACAGACAACTTTTTTTTTTGTGTGCCTGTGTTATTAATGCCGCAGGGTTGCCACATTGAAATCTGTGAATTGTACGCACATTAGAAAGAAATTGTACTGAAAAATCTGAAATTGTACTTCTGACCTCAGCGCCCCAGAATAGACGTGAATGAACAAGGTTTTAGCGCGAAATTCAAAATTTGATATAATAAAAATCTTGAGTAATGTTGTTAAAGTGTAATGCAAGAGTAATGCACTTGTAATGTTAAAGAGTAATGCACTTGTTAAAGTTTTGTTTCAAAAAATCATAATATTTCTTTAAATCTGTGATATTTTTTTCCATAAAAAATGACGAACAACATTGTACTCAAATGTACTCAAAAAAAAAGTACAAAGTCGAGTGTACTGAAAATGCGAGAGGCGTACTCACGTACTCACCAACAGAAAATATTACCTAAAAAGTACAATTGTACTCAAAAATGCAACACTGCCTAATGTAATTTAATTAATTTATAGAAAGATAATAAACATGTGCATTGTTTGTTACTGCATAATTTTATTGGTTACATTATAGCTAAGCACTTATGAGAATTAATTTTGGTATGTATTGTTCGTGTTATTTGTTTAAATATTTAAGTAAGTTTGTATTGACATGTATGTATGTATTATTGTACGACGTGATTTGATTTGTTGTATTTAAGTAAGTGTTTCGTCTATAGATATACGTGTAGATACCTATGCATTATTATTGTAGCATTATGGTGCAACTAACTGCGGCCCATTAGATGCAGGAAGTGTGGCAAGTACCTATAGGATATACCAAGCGTATGCTTTACGGCGGATCGTAGTACGAAGGTATTTCCAGCCGTCTGGCTCATTTGGTTCAATCGGCTAATTAACTTTCGATGGAAACACTCGCGAATCTGAGCGTCTTGTATTAGGCCCAGAGGCTACGCCTGACGAAGATGGAACTCAGGCTCATGTTTAATGAAGGAAGTACATAACGAACCTAACGACATACTTGGTTCAGTTATATAATGGATGAGTCACCCTAAAAGACACCCGAAAAGGAACTGTCCAGGGAGTGTAAAGCCTATGGAAAATGGAGAGCTAGTCATAATACTTGCCCGATACATGTTGGTCCAAAATTTTAATGAAACTACACTTAATTTCGAAATACAGTTGACTAAATTTAGTGAATGTAACAAGTGCATCTGAAAATATTTCTTGCTCAGTAGTACTGTCATATTTTCTAACTGCTTGAGCGGATACGAAAGAAATATTACTCTTAAGGCTAGAAAGGAATGCAAGGATAAATGCCAGACCTAGAAGCTAAAACTCATGAATCAGGTGTTTCCTTGATTTCTTGAAACGGTACTGGTACAATAATAGCAATTGAAAGCATTTAGGCAATTTTTTTCTCTTCTGCATTCTTTTATTATTACAGTAATTCATCCAAGCCTCAATTTCGTTTCGTTTTGTGTATAATATTTCTTAATATAGTAGTTTGTTTTCTTGGGTAAGGGCAACAATTCACTTATAGAGAATTATCTTATGTGTACACGGAAAAAATTTTTCGCTTAAAATTTAAGGGACAGATTCGTGGACAGAAAATAAAATCAGAGAAATTCTTGAAAAAAGTCGAATAATTTTTAAAAAACAGGGTTGAAGAAATCAAGTCGCGTATTTATTATAACAAAGTATTTCAAACACTGAGTTATCTTTTGTAAGAGTTAATGAAAAATCTATCAGATTTTATATCCCGCGTCTTCTAATATTTTCTCGACAGTCGCAGAAAATGATGCGCAGAAACGTATGTAATTTGTAATATCGCACAATGCAACCTCGCTCGGCTATCTTCTGTTGTGATAATTTTGGTTAGATTTCGTGTCGTTTGCATTTATTTTATTTAGTTTGCCTTCTATGTAATTAAATATTATAGCACTGTTAGCACTGTCTATAGTGTACTCTGTGTTAAATATAATAGTAAGCTCATATTAGATTATATAAGTAATGTAAAAGTAAAAAATAATTAACTATAAGTGCAGAAACATATCGCAGAAAATAATATTTTCTTTTTTACAGTATTCAATATTTCCTTCGACTGTCGCTTAGAATTTCGACAACTGGCTCAGAGAAAAATAAATATAAAAATAAATATAACTAGCTGTGAAGTTGTATCAACTTTTGTGCTCATTCAATGAGTACTTTGCTTTCTGGAAGCAAATATGATTTGCCTCCTCACAGAGGAAGCATTAATTAATTAAGCCAAGGTAGTAACATTAGGTCACCTGATTCGTGTTAACACAAAAAAAGTTTATTTTCCTTACATCAGCTTTAAATTTTTATTATTTGAGAAATTATAGTTGAAAAATCAATTTTTGAAAAATAGAATTAACCATAACTTTCTCATTTCTCAATGAAATGCATTAATCATATATGTCAATCGATTCATCTCGACACAAAGAATATTTATGTTCCTTACGTCAGATAAAAATTTTGATTATTTGAAAAGTTATAGTTGAAAATTAATTTTTGAAAATACAATTAACCATAACATCTTTATTTTTTAATGAAATGCATTAATTATACAGGTCAATCGATTCGTCTCGATGAAAGGAATCTTCATTTTCCTTATATCAGCTTTAAATTTTGAATATTTGAGAAGTTATAGAGGAAAAATGAATTTTACGAAAATTATAAAAGTACTCGAAACTTGTAAAATTAAATATTTTGGTAAACCCTTGTAAAAAATTCAACTTTGTACATAGTGGAATAAATATGCCAAATTTCATCAATTTATCTATACGCGTTCTAAAGTTATTGCAGGATCGTTAAAAGCGTGACAGGACATCATATTAGATATATTCCACTTAAAATATGTTCAAAAAAACCTTTTTTTAGAAACTGGATTTTTGTCACCACTACAAAGCTTCCTCTATTAGGAAGCAATAATTTATATATAATATAAATATAAAATATCTTTGATAATACCCAGTTACCCACACTGTGTATTAAATTTTCTACGACTGTTACTTAAACTTTCGAATTTACTTTTTAAATTTTTCTCAAGTTTTGTATATATTTCAGACGATTATCGATCATATTCTTGGATAATAAGTTTCATAACATTAAGTCGACTTTCTAACATATTCACGAGTATTACACAAAGTCGATGACTTTTTAAGCGACAAATTTTTTTCGTGTAGAAACTGCTAATTAAAGGATCGACTTTATTTTGAAATATATTTTTAAGCTTCTGTAGTTAGTTAGGATGTTTCACATATGACTTTCGTCTTTTGTCTTTTTTCACCCACTATATCCTTATTTTTAAATACTAGTGTAATATTTTTCGCCTGTGATAATAACGCAACATTTAATGAATATAATGTAATATCTACAAATATGGTAGCGGTTGAAAATAGTCGATCATCTTATCGATTATGTTTTCATTAACGTCGGAAAATGTAAAGACAATGGGGCTGAGAGTGAAGTGCACCACCTGTTCTCACAGAAAGGAGTTAATGGCATTGCTGCATTGTTAATTTACAATCAAGGTGGTACCGGGGCGTTAGGACTTGTTTTTATTTATGGCTGAAGAACGGCTTCGGCAGGCGTTTACTTTCGCTTTTACACCGGAGCAGCAGTGAATAGGACTAGACTCAACTAGACTCTCTGCACTAAAGAGGATCAAGGTTTTGGTTTATATTTCTATCAGCGATGTGGTCGAGGATGTGAGCAGCCGTGTTTAAAGTTTATACAGGGTCATCAGATGAAAGAAGTTTCACCTTCGAAGCCCAAAGTGTAAGGTACCGTTCCTATTCCGCTCGGCCGACTCATATTGTGCAGATTGCAGGTGCAGATGTAAGGTAAATGACCCTATTATTGCTGGATGAATATACTTAAACGTGAGATTAATAATAACTTTGTTCTTTAGAGTAAATATTTAATAGTAACATAAATAATCGCGTGCGATGCTATCGAGTATTTTATCAGGCTGTGAGACAAAATTATCTTTTTATAGCACATGGATAATTTTAATTGTTTGTCATGGCTATGAAGCTGAAGTCATGCATTTTTTATAAAAAAAGAAGAACCTTGCGGAAAGGTACAAGATTTATATATTGCCTTCGTACTCTCTATCATGTTTTACGAAAGTTCACGATCGATTAGGCAATCGAGTAGAAGTCTTTCTTTTGCATTTTGATCGATCGAGTAGAAAAGGAACGTGGTGTTATGCAAAAGGCGCTCAGAAAGGCATGAAAAAGTATAATATTAACATATCTCAAGAAGTTCGGACAATTATTGATAAAGTTTAAAACTCCTATTCAAATGAATGAAAAACATTCACGATCTTCAAACTTTTTCAAATAAAGTACTCAGTATTATTATTACGCTAAGTATGATATTTTTAATGTATTATGTAGTTTTTATGGTTCATTTATCAGATTTTAAATAAATTCAATGATCTCTAATGGATTTTAAGAAATTCGTGACAATTTCTAGGAATCAAAGAAATTTCAAGTTTTTTTTAAACATTAAGACTTCTAAGGATTTTTAGAGATTTTGACAAATTTTAAGGGATTTATAAATTTGTCGTGGAATTTTAAGAGATTTTAGAGTTATTTTTTAATTTTTTCATGCATTGATAAAGGATTTTAAGGGATTTTTAAATAATTTTTAAAGATTTCGTGGAATTTTAAAATATTTTGAACGATTCTAAAAATGTTGTTAAAAAATTTTAAGAAGTTTCAAAAGATTTTTATTAATTTTAAAATATTTTAAGAGCTTTTTATGGATTTTAACATTTTTCGGGAAATTTAAAGTATTTCAATATATTTTTGAGAAATAAAATGTTTGCTACTTATATATAATTCGTTTGAGATCTACAATACAATATAAGTGTATAATTACAATCATATATTTATCAGGTGTTTGTAAATTTAGAACACAAATATAGAATGCAGTACTTTTTTCAGTGATTAGATCAATAATTTTAAATTTCTAATCACGAACCTCGAGATACATTTTTATGCCGAGTTCGCATTTAACGATCGAATATGCTATTTTACTTTTATTTCCTTCTAGATGAGAATATCTAAAAATGATAAATGTTTTAGCGCGTGAAAAAATACGTATTTTTTTCTTAAATTTCCTTCAATCTTAGATACAGGAGTGATATTTAAAAAAAATTCAAATAATTAATGATTGAAATGACTTATTTTATGAGTTTTAATATGAGTAATTTTTGAATTACATGTATTTCTATTATGGTTATACTCTTTTCATGAAATTGTGAACTCGTTTTATGAATTGCAGTTGAAAAAATGGTTTAATTTAAGGTCACAGGGAAATTTTGTATCCCTGTGATGAAAAACACACGCAGAAAAAAAATCTGTTGAATCTACATAAAAATCTGTAGAATTTACAGATTTAATCTGCTGAAATAGGGACAGCAGATTATTTCTGTAGATTCTACAGAAAATCTGTAAATTCTATATTTTGTAAATTTTACATTTACAGATTTTTTGTACTTTCAAACATAAAAAGAAATGCCTTAGAAACAATTATTAATTAGGAACATGGTGTATTCGTATGGATATACTTATAGCCAATTGATATTTGTAAATTTTAACATAAAATTTCGCACGCAACGCTGGGGTGGAATCGAATGCACGACCTATAGGACGATAATCCACGACCTTAACCATTATCCTAAATCACGAGATGGTGTCTCCCACATTTTTACACAATGCACTCAGTCATACACAAACATTAAATTTAAAAGATAAAATCTGTAAAATTTACAGATTTCTTTTGTTAAATTTACAAATTTTCATCGCTCCAAATCAGCAGATTTTCATCTGTAAATATAACAGATTCATTCTGCTATGTTAGCAGATGACTCTAACAGAAGCATTTCTGTAAATTTTACAGATAGAGTTGTAAGATTAACAGATTTTATCTGTTAAAATAGCAGAAATGTCCAACAGATCTGAATCTGTAACTTTAGCAGATTCATTTTTCTGCGTGCATCAGTTCACGTTTTTTTAAATGAAATTAATGCTTTTGCGATCGTGCAGAGTAATAATGGCAAAAATGAAATTAAACGTACATGTATAGTATATAGTAAGATACTTTAATATCATAAGTCGAAAGTCAGAATTGTACATTTCAACCTTCACGTTTCTGCAATTCCTGACTGGGGCATTTAGAAAGAACATTTTAATAATTGCTGCAACTGTTTATGCGCACGCATAATTTGAATGCGTGTTAGTATCTCGCTGGCATAAAACCTGTAATTCGAATAAATCCAGCTTCTATCCATTACTTCTAGGTATAATTCTTACAGGTAGTAACGTTTTTCTATATGAACTCTATGTCGACTTATCC
>CAJFCP010025987.1:70636-85841 GCA_904066005.1 Synergus itoensis | reverse complement strand
AAGAGGACAACTGCGCACATGCGCACTCATTTAAAGTCTTCCAAAGACTTACGGTCATGTTTTTATTCCCCAATTTCGAAAGGCTTTCCATTGGCAGTTTGGTCTCCTTATTATTACTTCGTGGTTTAGTCCTATTTAA
This sequence comes from Synergus itoensis, assembly GCA_904066005.1. NCBI lineage: Eukaryota > Metazoa > Arthropoda > Insecta > Hymenoptera > Cynipidae > Synergus > Synergus itoensis. Next base: position 85,702 of record CAJFCP010025987.1, on the reverse strand, counting down.
AAAAGGACATGCATTTTGGCTAACTTCATGCGTCACCTTGCAGCTAACTTCGTGCGTAGTGCGCTAACCTTATTGGTCAATTCATATGGCGTCTATGTATTAAATAATGTAGTAGTAACAATTCGTTTTGTATTCTAACCGGTAAGCAATACGTAAATTTTCTTAGAATTTAATGCAACAACACATAAACATTCTCCCGCATTTAAAGGCTGAGATGTCCTTAAACTTTCTTTTCAGTATTAAAATAGATATTTTGTATATCATATAAGTAAACAGAACAAAGAATCGCGGATTCAATTCTCATTCAGTAATAATATGAGAATTTCGTATCATAATCTGACGCAGAAAATTTTAATGAAGCGGAATATTGATTGCTGATATTCTAGTGATTTTGTATAAAGGATCCCTTGAAATTGTAGGAAATGGCCCGTAAACTTGTTAATCGCATAAACTTTCACCCAAAACCGTTACTTATTCCCGATCTAACCGTGAATGATAAAAAGTATGCTTTTTTCTGTATTACTTGAAGGAACGTTCTCTTAAAGTCGTTTAATTGTTTCGTACACCTACTTTCACGATTATGGAACGATAGCAGTAATTTGTCGCTTGGCTGGTAATAGAATGGGAATAGTTATCCCGAGAGGGAAAGACGCTCATTCTTCGTAAATTTGATTTTGCAGAAAAATCTAATATAAGTAGTTGAAATTAATTATATATGTATGTGTGTGAAAGCATAGATAGAACTCTCAAATTTTAAGGACTAGCTTCAATTAATATTCCAGAAGATCACACATTTTCTCTTGAAATATTCCCACGGAATATTAACAAATTTTCAACTAAAATATATTTCCAAGAAAATATTCATCTAAGTGATTTAAAACTTCATGTGAAACTTCCTGAATATCATGTTTATATCTACGATAATTTGGTTTAACCATATTAAGAAAATCATAACTAGTTATTGCACTTCTTGTTAACTTATATAAGTTATTTTGTACTTAACACATGACTAGTCATAGTGATGTCATATAATGTTAGAAATTTTAATAAATTCTCAGAAAAATTTAGATCTTACTTAGTGCTTAGGTGAAAACTTGCTACTATGAGATGACATTTTAGATAATGGAATTTGTAAAAAAAAAAAAAAAAAAAATACTCTGATGCATCTCAATTTTTGTGCAAAATTATGCACACAAATTATACCCAATTGGCATTTTGATCACATAACGGTGTTTGAGGAAATTCAACTGGAACATCTTAAACAATTATAAATCAAATCGGACTTGATACAGGAAAGTGTTTCGATTTGACTATAGTTTGTTATATATTACATAAGGTAATACACTGAATATTAAATGTTTAGTATTTATTTGTAGCTATATTTACTTAAATTAATCAATTTCATTGACTGTATTTAATATTACGTTTGAAAATTCTTTAATTTTATTCTAGATAAATAATTTACACTTTAGAAATATTTCATAATAAGAAAGTTAGCTTCCGCTGTCCAGAGTTAGGGAAACTGACAGTTGAGATAAATTACTTCCATCAAAAAATCTAGTTCATTCCCTCTCACAATTTTTCACGTATTTTATATTTTAATTTTTCTGATCTAGTTTCACTGATACCAATAAAATAATTGCGTCTCTTCTGATGAACGGACGCCCACTGCTTTCACGCACTTGGCGCACCGTGGAATAAGTTTGCATTAATCCCCCTTATTCTAGGAATACATTTTAACTTATGCAAAAGGCGTCACCTTTATATCTTTCGAACGTCCATGCACGTAGTCTAGCTTAGAAAGTACCATCCTTCCAACATGCTTCATTAAAAACGAGGGAAAAAATGGAAAAACAAACTCTTCATTGTTCTAAGAAAGAGAAGGAAAGTTAGCCACAACCACTCTCAACCATATTTGTATTTTACGGTGAGTGGATGTCGCATTTGTAAATTTCTTCCTTGTCCATTTTGACAAATGGCTACACCGTAAAACGAATCAACATTAACAAAGCCATCATACGGAATCTTTGTCTTAGAAAATATAAGACTGCTTCCGTACTTTACCGAGAGAATAAAAGATAATCAAGTGTAAGGATTCACGAGCGTGACTTTGAAATAAAACGGGTGATGATCCTTAGCCAGCATATTTATCCGCACGTGCTTTCACGAAGAAGAGAGTCGAACTCACTTTTAATTTCAAATTCTTCTATTGCTTCCTCATAGAGGAACCTTTGTAGTGGTGATAAAATCCAGTTTCCCAAAAAAGGTTTCTTTCAATATATTTCATATGGAATATATCTAATATTCTAATATAATAAGAAAGTTATGGTTTCTTCTAATTTTCAAAAATTAATTTGTCGACTATAATTTCTTAAATAATCAAAATTTAAGGCTAATGTAAAGAAAATAAACTTTTTTTTTATGTTGACATGAATCAGGTGACCTAATATTAATACATTTGATTAATTAATTAATGCTTCCGCTATATGAAGAAGAAAATCGTATTTGTTTCTAGGAAGCAAAGTGCTGACTGAATGAGCACAAAAATTGATACAACTTTATAGCTAGTTTCTAACGATGACAGCATATTTGTTCGAAATTTGCAATTACGGATTTGTCTGTAACAATTTATTTTTCGGTTCAGAGAAACGGATAAATTTCCTTAATTGTACATATAATGAAACCAGCAATTCTTATTCTCGTTACTCAACGACAATAATCACTTTTCTTGTCGTATAATGAAAATACTGGATGATCAGTGAATATGATCAGAAGGTCTTTCATAGATTCGTTTTATATATGGTATCCTCTCTTCGGAAAAGTTGTTCTTTGGCTGCACGAACGCAATCATTCTCGTGATTATCGTCAGCACGAGATTTCAATTACACTCATCACGAGCAATCGATATATATCTATCGACCGATTTCATTCGAATTAGCTCTCAAGATCGCATGTAAATCTATCTGACGTCAATTTTTACACTGTTCGAGAAATTTAAAATAATTTCCTGTGCTCTTGATTCTCTTGAAGTTTTTTTTAGAATAAATTACTATCAAATGTAAATGTGATCCTTCCGAATCTTACTTTTTTATTTATACTGTGTATGTTCTTCCTATCTCTTTTTACCTCGGCGGAAGGCCAATTACTCGCAGAAAACCAGTCGACTACAAGTTCAATGACGTGGTCACCGATTCGCTTTTCTACCCGGGCACCGTTAAGGATCGTCGATTTGACAAACTTGTTTCGAGATTCAAGACAATGACCGGCATATGGTGAAGCGATGTGTGTATAAACTGAGCGGGTTTGGAAGAAACTTCTGAGACAGGTTTCATCTAGGTGAACAGGTTCCACTAAGCGCCATCCTACTATTCGCACAAATTTTAACGAAATCTCATTTCTTGAAATTGTTCAGTTCAAAAAACTTTAACATGTTCCAGTAATACTGAGTATTCTAAGAATTTTATTGAAAGTTAGTACTTATCCTCGTTCGAAATTGTCTCAAAATGATCTTACGGAGAAATTTACAATACTGCAGCCTTCACTTTAAATCAATGAAACCGATTGTGCAGACCAATTTTAACTACAGCTAAGAAGACACGATACTACTCGTAATAAATACATCCCAATGACTAGGCTCAGAAAATGCGAAGAAAGTGACTATCGAATGATATAAATTGAATGTTCATTCTATTTTTAAAGTGAAAATATAACGTAGCTCTTTAAGTACGTCACAAACTACATCCTGAAATTTATGAAGTAGTCATCGTACTTGTTACATTAGATAAAAAATTTCAATGGAAAATCATATTCCGGTTATAATTTTTAAACTAAAATGTGAATTATGTAGATTACTAATAACCACTTAATAATATGATATTTATAATACTTTCGTACGATATCTAACGTTATGTTGCAATAATCGTGAGGTAAAAAATAATATACACTAATGATTTTAATTTGCACACTTATTGTAATTTAGAGTTCTATCCATTCGTGCTTTCCAACTTTATTAATGAATTTAATTAAAATATAACATTTTACTGTATTGTATATTACTGAAAATTCTATCTTTTTTACATTATCGTGAGAGTATATTTATGTTGAAATTTACTTTCGCGTATATCATCAAATGAACGACTGATAGTAAAAGTGGATAAAAATATTTCGTTTGCAAAAGTAACATAAAAATTTTTCAGAATAAAAATGGGGCAATATAAATTCTCAGAGTAAAAGCGGAATAAGGAAAATTAATCAGCGTTACTAGTGGCGTTCCGATTTTTTTCTGAAAATTCATTTTATCTCCTTATTCTGAAAAATTTATATCCCACTTTTATAAACGAAATATTTTTATCCCCTTTTTAATTTCAGCCGCTCGAATATGAGCAGAAACGATTTTTAGGCTAGCGTCTTAAGTTGTTGTCGTCTTCTATGACCACGATAACTTTCGAGAGTACTATCAAATGGAATTGCTCTTTGAAATACTATATTAAGAACCAGTTGGTTAATTAGCCTTATTCGATCAGCAATTCTCGTTTCATCCATCGAAAATGTTATTCCAAATTTTTAAAAACCATTTTCCGACCGACTGTGTGAGATGCGGAAAAAGTGTCAAAAAAAAATAACAGCTAAAAATTGATAGGATACACATTTCTCGTTTTAATCATAAAAAATTATATTGGAAAATCGGAAAATGTCTAGAAACTCTTCTTGGATAATAAATATTTTTTAATTAAAAACCATGTACAATTTTCTATTTTGTGTTCTGAATCATAGGCTAGACGAAAGAAACCCTGAAGCCACTTTACTTACAAAAATATGTAAAACATCAAACAATATTTTTCGATTAAGTGATGCAAAATATGATAAAATATGATGGGAAATCTTCAAAATATTTTCCAACATTGTGAAACCTTTAGAATTCGTATTTTCTACTGATATCAACGCTGTCTGACCAGAATTGTCCGTTTTCACTTGACGGTTCGCTCTACAGTAAGGATAGTGATAGAGGGTAACTACAAAAGAGAAAGTGATTTCGTGTATAATAATAAAATTTTTTTTTTCTGATACACACTTGCATGCATTTTTTGTGATAAAGTTTCTTTTAAATGTTTCCAAACTTTTGTTTAATTCACACAAGTCTGCGTTTTCACTTTTAACTTTTTTTTTTTGAATTGTGAAAGTACCTACGAGCTCGAGATAGCATTTTGCTCGCAGATCATGAATCTGTGATTAAAAATTGTCGATTACATGATTAGAGAAAAATAAGGTCAAATTAGCCAAGAAAGAGCTGTTGAGTATAATTTCAAAGAATCGTATTCGGACTTATTGACACTTTTGATTTGAAATTTTTCTCAAATCTGAAACGACTAAATTTAGTTCAAAATTATTTTACAATTTTACTTTTAAATTTCAAGAGTAGAGAGATTTTCAATTTATTATGTGTGATAGACATAGAAATAACAAGTGATAATTTTCAGAAGAAAGAATTTTCCGAACAGCAATAAAATAGAGAAGAATTTAACAATGTAACTCGCTTGGGAAAAGAATTAGAAATTATAGAAAAGGACTATATTCCTAAATAATTAAGAATTAGTAAAAGAGTGAAAAAATTGAAATTTCAGATCAACATATTTGACTATATAATGATCAACGCACTATACTCTCAATAATTGAAGAATTAGTAAATCAGCGAAAAATCCAGCATTACAAGATTGGTTTTCTTGATGGTAGGATTAAAAAAATTTATTTAATCTAAGAGTTTTGTACAAGTCTCAGAAAATAGGAACTCAGTGGACAATATTTCTGAAGAAAGAAGAAAGTATCCAAGAAAGAAAACTGCTAATTCAAAATATTATCGTCATCATCGTCACTAGATCTATTTTCACGAACGGCGTTTATATAACCGTGACATCCAGTTAATCTCACTCGATCTGCATTTAACGGCATTTGGTATCCCGAGGATTCCATGCATGAGGACCGTTATATGAACGGAGGGATGAGCACATAGAGATTTGCACTTTTCCACGTAAGGACTTCACGTTCGATACGGTATAAGAGTAACATGCCTCGCTTTTATCTACTAATCGTGAAATAGTAAACGAACATCCCCATTTGTTGTTGATTGTGCTAAATTGCTCATATTCGGCAACACGAAAAAACAAGACAGGAGGCAAGTGAGCTTATATCGCGCGATTCCTTCCTGACTAGGAGGAAATAATTTACGATGATAGCTTTCAATTCTCTTTAGTTGTGGTTCAAGAGCAGTAACTGTGATTCACCTGCAATTCACCCGGTAGCACTTGCTTTTCGCAAACACATCACTGATGTCTACGTTCCTCACTAACGTCCTGATCCTTCCTGCTGTGGAAGCTGATTCGCTTTGCACTTAACACTTCACTCGCGGTTCTCGCGAAGAGGAAAGAGAAGGAACAATAATTGGAGAGGGAGTAATGAAGAAGAGAGAAGATAACGGGATAAGTTTATAGGAAAAGATAGAAGAGTTGAAGAGTAAGGGTGTCGAAATGAGATTAAAAAGGAAGAGAGGACTCGTGCGAAATGAAAGTGTTAAGAAGATATTTAATGACTCGTTTTCAATTTAATGAGAGAGTAAACTTAAAAGCTTTATCCGCTCCGCTCTCAAAAGCGGATGAAAGAATGGATCTTTAGAAAAAGAGAATAAGGAACTATTGATGAATCATCCATTCTTGAATGAAAGTTTGAGGAAAGAGTAGATTAGAGAAGAAGATAGTCCTTTAATGAAGAACTAGGATTTATGGGAAAAGAGTCGAAGGTTGAAGAAAGAACGAAGTTAAGGACACTCACCCTTCTTCCTTTTGGTGCTGGTATTGTTGGCGCGCGTTGCATCTAAGGACGGAATGTCGAGAAGGAAAAGAAGAAGAACCGCCGCGGGTACAATGACATGGTGTAGCGGCTTATAACCGCCAAAGGACCTCATAGTTCTTCGTTAAGACAACTCCTTTGCGGACTGTCTGAGTCACTGGCTCGACGGCGACTGACTACTGTGCCCACCGTTCTATCAGAGGACTGTCACTCGTTAGTTTGGCCGGTCGCAAGGCTCGCACTCCGCGAGCTGTATGCACAGAAGAGAACTGTATACCACCACTCAGTTCGGATCACTGTAATCCAAATTTCCACCGATTACATTAAAGACGGCTGGTTTATGAACTCAACTCGCTTGATGCAGCCGCACACCTATTTAATACCTATCGCTCCACCTTCGCTACTCACTATTGGCTCCTGCCCCAGTTCCCTATCCAATGGTACCACTCTCGCGCGCGTTCACCTCCTTTTCAAATATGCCACGCGAGTGGAGAAGTGGCGCGGAGCGGCGCGACGTTCATATCCTAAGAGGTGGTGTATCCTACCTTTACGCGTTCTCTACGGAACTGCACTTTCGACTTTACTCAAATGTATCTACACCAGCTATTCGATTCACAAGTCATCAGGATATTGACTACCTGGAGGGATACTTTCGCATTGTCATAGACTATTTCCGCATCGTATTATAAGAATAATGAACCTCCTTTCTATTCCAAGGATATCATTTGTTATACTTTTCACAAATTGTTACTTATTATAATTATTCAAAAACATTTTGATTATCTTCTCGACATAATCTACGTATACTATAGATCTCCCCATAATGTTTATAGATCCTCTTCTGGTTCCATTCATTCATTTCTTTTGTTGAAACTTCTCGATCCTTACATTTCAATTCACGAAGTCGATGTTTTCTTGTCTTATTTACCCCGCCGTAATCCTATTTTCATCACCTCTCTTCGTAAAGTCCAGACTTTTTGACAAACTTAACAAACTCTCCTTTACTAAATTATTTCGAACGCAATTTTCCAACTCTCTTTTCACACTTTCTTATATAACCTCCTTTTTGCAAACACATTTTTCAAACCACCACTTCAAATAAATAAAGATTCAAACCTGAATGAATCCCACACTATTCCGAAAAAAACTTTCATTCTTTCCCCAAATCCAGTGTCCAATTCGAATGAATCAAAGACTCATTCCGTTCAACTTTCAATCCTTTCCAATCCGCGCCTCAATCCGTTTCAATCCGAATGAATTCGAGATTAAAATTTGCTCACAATGAGCAAATTTTAATTATTTCCATCCCGTGTCTAGACTCTCACAAATAAAGTTTCTATTTTAAATGTAAGCATATATGAGACATTTTTTAAGAATTGTACAGATTTCAGAAAAAACATTTTTTCAAATTTTTAAATTACGAATTTTTTTTGGCATCTTCTCTTTAGTTTAGCTGACACCTGAATAAAGATTTTTGTAGAAAAAATTTTTTTTTTTATTTAAAATTTTCGATAAAATCTGTTAAAATACTGAATTCTCTCGTACTTTAAATCCATTGTCACCGGTTTAACTAATCGGATTGATTCAAGTTTTTTATTTATTTCTTACCTTGTTAAGTTAGCTTTTTAGATAAGTATTTACATAATTTTTATTTAGTTATTTAAGTAAAGATATTAGCAAATTAATTGTTTAAACAATTTTTCCATATTGGCCCCCTCAACGAAGATAATTGAAAAAAATACTGTAGTATGCGCTTAGGGTTTTTCAAAAAAGCGTATGCTAAATCAAGCTTTTTGACACACGTCGTGTCAAAAAATACGGTTCGATACATGTGCAAGAAAGTGATTTTAGCCTTGTGTAAAAAGGTCACACAAGGCTAAAATCACATTCGCGCACTAGTATCGAAATGTACCATTTTGTCACGCCGTACGCGAAGTTCGATATTGCGCACGCAAGCGTATTCTAAATCAAGCTTCGCACACGTCGTATTAAAAAATACGGTTCGATACATGTGCGGGATTGTGATTTCAGCCTTGTGTGACCATTTCACACAAAGCTAACATCACAATCCCGCACTAGTAACGAAATGTACTATTTTTTTTCTAGAGAGTCTCGATCCACTCAATTTGATTCGAAATCCGAAAAAAGAAATGTTCTTTTTTTTTTATTTATTTTTATTTTAACATGTGCCAGTTTTGACTTGAAGTTTCCCATGAAAATTGCCTGGGGAAAAATCACTCTTTGGAGATTTTGGAATAATTTTTCAGGGTTTAGGAAAATATTATAGAAGATTATAGAGGCTTATTGAGAACTATCCAACCAAGAATTTCATGTATCATATATACGGGTTTGGTACCCCACGGTGCCTTGAAAACTACCCTTAAAACTAAAAATATCAATTTCTCATAAAATCGACCTTCTGAGCGCTTTAGTCTCGTTCTATTTTTTATAAAAATTATTTCTATTAGTCTAGTGGAATATTTATGAACAAATTCCATCTGTTTAAAAAATGTTTTATTCCAAAAATTCAAAGTAGGTTCTTGCAGTTTATTATCGTTACATGACTTAAATTTATTTTCAAGTATTTTATAATTGTATAAACAATAAATTATAATTTATTTTCAAGTATTTTATAATTGTATAAACAATAAATTATAATTTATTTTCAAGTAATTATCATCTAACCTTCATTATTTAACAAACCATAATTTGTTTTAACAAATTTAATTTGCTTGAACAATTCTAATTGGTTTAAACAATTTTTTTCCAGATATTAAATCAGGTTTTATATAATCTGACTGGCAGTCTGTTATTTTATTAACACTAGGTTTACGGACGTTTTTTAGATACCTATCTCTACAGCACCCGTCAAATTGACGGGAGAATGAAAATACGCACTTTCTTTAAAAAACCGATTTATTCAAGTTAACTCTAAATTGCACAATATTTGGCATGACGTTTAAATAAAGTATCAAGAAATAAAAAGTCCTTTAAAAATATCATGGACCCGACAAATTGACGGGTCCCGTAAACCTAGCGTTAATTACATTCTTAATATATAATTGTAAGAGAAATATAATAATATCTACCTATATGATAATATCTCATTTAATATCTACAATCTTAGCCTATTATTTTGTGTGACGAGATAATGATGTTTTCTTGCTATCTTTATGGAAACTTTTTCCTATATTCTGTACCAAAATGTAAAATAGAAATTGTTTTTGAATCTCATCTCTTCATTCTCATTCTTGAAATCAGATATCACATATCAATTTGACAGCTCTCTGTGCAATATCGTTGACCACTTTGAGTTGAGTAACAATTTGAAAATACTTGAAAATAAATTTATGTCACGTAATGATAATAAATTTTGAGTTCCTTGAATTTTAGGAAAAAAAAACATTTTTTCAACAATAAATAACACAGGCACACAAAAAAAAAGGTCTTGTTACAGAAAGGTGACCCATATAACCCTATGTTTTTCGGCACACTGAGTCCGAATTTGATGTCCGTTTACCCCCACCACGTCATAATTTAGGTCAATTGAAGGTCAAATCGACAAAAAAAATTTTTTATTAGAAATGACTACTATTCCTAACGTTTTTGGGGTACCTGAATCCGAATCCGAGGTCCACTTGACTCTATCGAATCACTATCAAGGTCAATTCAAGGTCAAACTGGTAAATGTTTGAAAAAAATTTATTTTTGACCACAGATTCGGAAAGAGCGGGAAATTTTACGTCCAAATATGGTATTATCAATTTGATTCTACCAAGACCTCATAGGTCAATCAGAGGTTATTTACGTTGTTATATATAATGTTTACACGGTATTGAAAATTTAAGAAATTATGGTTGTGTGAGACCATAATGGTACGTTTTTTACGTTTTTCTGTGAATCCGTATTCGAGGTCCACTTGACCCTATCAAATCACTATCAAGGTCAATTCAAGGTCAAACCGGTAAATATTGCAAAAAATGGATTTTTGACTACAGATTCGGAAAGAGCGGGAAATTTTACGTCCAGATATGGTATTATCAATTTGTTTCCATCAAGACCTCATAGGTCAATCAGAGGTTATTTACGTTGTTATATATAAAGTTTACACGGTATTGAAAATTTAAGAAAATATGGTTGTGTGAGACCATAATGGTACGTTTTTGGGTTCTCTGAATCCGAATTCGAGGTCCACTTGACCCTATCGAATCACTATCAAGGTCAATTCAAGGTCAAACCGAAAAAAAAAACCGCCTAAAAGCGGTTCTACTTCACAATGGTAACACGTATGCACCTATTCCAATAGGTCATTCAACAAAGTTGAAAGAAACGTATGAAAATTTAAAAATAGTTTTGGAAAAAATTAAGTATACAGAACACCAGTGTAAATTTTGCGGGCATCTTAAAATTTCCACTCTGATTTTGGGACAACAATCGGGTTTCACAAAAAATCCCTGTTTTTTGTGTCTTTAGGATAGCAGAGATAGAAAGAAACACTACGTACAAAACGATTGGCCAAAGCAAGAAGATTTCTATCCCGGATCCAAAAATATAATACGTGAATCTTTTCTAGATCCTTCAAATATTTTGCTTTCGCCTCTTCATATCAAACTTGGTCTAATGAAACAGTTTGTCAAAGCCTTGGACAAAGATGGCAACTGTTTTCAATATTTGGGAAGGAAATTTCCAGAAATCAGTGATGCTAAATTGAAAGAAGGTATCTTTGATCATTGATGGTCCTCACATTCGCACTTTATTTAGAGACGAAAAATTTGTCACAGAAATGAATCCTAAAGAGATGGCTGCATGGTCAAGTTTCAAAAAGGTCGCAGAGAATTTCTTGGGAAATCAGAAGAGTGATGATTACGAGACTTTAGTTGAAGATTTGTTGAAAAATTTCAAAAATTTAGGCTGCTTAATGAACTTAACCTTCCGTCCTTACACCTATTTTTTCGATCGAGATCCCTACACTGGGTCAATTTGACTCTGGCACTTTTTGATCGCGTACCATTTCATAGCTATTTATCTGATTGACTTGAAACAAATTTTGAGATGTAATATAACTAATGCAGAATCTGTTCGTGTGATGAAAAAATAATTTTGAATTTAATTACTAATAAAAAAAAATTATCGAAAAAAAAATTTTTTTTTTTTTAAAGGTATAGTCAGAACATCCAACTATAGTTAGAATAGGTCGAACGCGCCAAATTATGAATTTCTATAAAGGTATACACAACCAAAATTTTTGTATGGGTCAAATTGACCCAGGGTAAGGACCGAGGGTTAAAGTTACATTTCCTACATTCTCATCTTGACTACTTTCCAGAAAATCTCGGAGACTATAGCGAAGAACAGGGTGAGCGATTTCACCAAGATATTATGGAAATGGAACGTTGCTATCAAGGAAGATGGGATGTAAATATAATGGCAGATATTTGTTGGTCGCTTGATGGGTCAAAACAGTCAGACACTTTGAAAAGAAAAAGAAATCCTCTGCATAGATCTTTCGAAGACAAAAGAGTTCGTTACAAAAGAAAAAAAGAGTGACCTATCATAGACCTATCGCACAATCAAAAAGTTCATAGTTCTTTGTTTTATTTATTTTTGTTATTATTTTATATATTGTCGCTGCAAGAAAGGTGAAAGAAAAATATAAAAAAATTTGAAAATTGAAAATTGAAAAAAAAAATTTTAATTGAAAACTGAAAATAAAATTTTCTTATTTTATATCTGGGCGTAAAATTTCCCGTCCTTTCCGAATCTGCAGTGAAAAATCCATTTTTGCAATATTTACCGGTTTGACCTTGAATTGACCTTGATAGTGATTCGATAGGGTCAATTGGACCTCGGATTCGGATTCAGGTAAACCAAAAACGTTAGGAATAGTAGTCGTTTTTAATAAAATTTTTTTTTTGTCAATTTGACCTTCAAATGAACTAAATTATGACGTGGTGGGGGTAAACGGACATCAGATTCGGACTCAGTGTACCGAAAAACATAGGGGTATATGGGTCACCTTTCTGTAACAAGACCTTTTTTTTGTGTGCCTGTGTAATTAAAAATTAATTAACCAATGTTTATAAATATTTCATTGGACCAACAGTAATAATTTTTCTTAGAAAAAATAAATTTTGAAAAAAATTGTTTAAACAAATTTATTTTGTTTAATTGAATTGTTTAAATAATTAAAAAATAATTAATCAATGTTAATAGATATTCCATTAAATCAATGGTAATAATCTTTACCAAAAAAAAAGAATTTTCGAAAAAAAATTATTTAAACAGATTGAATTTGTTTAAATAATTGAAAATTAATTAACCAATTGTTAATTTAAAAACTACACACACGGTCTGAAACTCGTATGTATAATACATGAAATTCTTTGTAGGATAGTTTTCAATAAGCCTCTATAATCACTCGTAACATTTTCCTAAACCCTGAAAAATTATTCCAAAAACTCAAAACTGTGATTTTTCCCCATACAATTTACATGGGAAACTTCAAGTCAAAATCGAAAAGAAAATTTTTGCCATGCATTTTTGAACCACCCTAGTATGCCCTATGTCATAGAGACACAGTGCACATCACAGTACTTTTGCTTCCTCATGGATGAATCTTTGTAATAGTTACATTTTCCAAAATTTTTAAAATGGTTTAATTAAACTTTCCTCACTTGATAAATGTCTAATACAACATTCTAATCAATTGTCCGGATATGTGTGTGTGTATCGCCGTTTTTTGTCGCCACTTTAACTTAAAAACAGTTGTAGATAAATTGATGAAATTTATAGGGTATATTGGCACCACCAATATCTCAAAACGTGCCAAATAATTTTTCAAAATATAGAATTTTAAAATTTTTATATGGGGCATTATTCCTCAAGTGTACCACCCTCAAAATTTGACTTTGTCTGATCGAACTCAAACTTGGGTAAAGTATAGTCCTACTAGGCAAAACTTAAGAGGAAAAAGATTTTTTTGGTTGGATAAAAATTGACCGAGATAGGGGAGGGGGAATTTTTCGAATTTTTTCGATTTTGTGCTGGTAGACCCTATTTCGAAGGTGCTAAACTCCTTTCCTATGGAACATACAAAATGTTTTCCCATATGTTTTTCATAAACTTTTTCCTGGCCTATCGAATAGTTGTAATGATTTTGTAAAAAATTGAAAATTTGACTGATTTTTTTGAAAATCAAAAATATTTTTGACTTTTTTTTGAAAAACGACCCTTTTTTTCTCTCAAAATAAAGGTTATGGCTTTATCTTTCGATACTGTAAAATTCAAAATACCGTTTTTTGTTGTTTATGAGAAATTAAATAAAGAGAAATGCGCCGCGCCGACAGCGCTCGAGACAACTGGGCCTCTTGCTCCGCGGAATATTTCTCATATATATGAACGTAAAATTTTCCGTTCATTCAGAATCTGCAGTAAAAAATTCACTTTTTTCACATTATACAAATTTGACCTTGAATTGACCTTGATGCAGAAATGATGGAATCAAACTGATTTCAGATTCGGATTCAGCGGCCATCAAAACCATAGAAATGCTAGTCCCCGTGTGGAAATTGCCAAATGTTTGTCCAATTACAAGTTTGGCCCCAACTTGGAAAATTATTTTATGGCTACAACAGGGTTAATGGCGAGTATTTTTGCGATTTTGGAAGTGTTAATTATTAATTATTATTTAGAATTCCAAAAATGAAAAGTACTTGTCGCATTCGGAGGCATCGAGCAATTTGCAACATTCCAAGGTTCCAGAACGAAAACGAAAGTAAGTATAAAATAAATTATATAAGTATAATATTTATGTTTATATGGAGCAATGAAGACAAATAATTAGCCTAAAAATGTGCCCTTGTATTGTTGGTAAGAAAATTATTATTACAGCGATTAATGATAATATATAATTATAAAATTTTAATTTAAAATTTCCATTTTTTTCATTTTACAGCCGTTGTTTGTGAAAAATATAAGGTGACTGAGGATGAAGTCCTTTCTCATCTTGGAACAGTTTTCACTAATTCGAAAGATTGGGATGACAACCGAAAGTTAAGGGTGGCGACAAATAATCCGGTTCAGTATAGTTTTCTTAAAATGTTCAATTGTGTATTTCAAATGATGTTTAAAAATAAATAATTTTACTTTTATAAATGTTTTTACTCATTTTTTATTTACAAAAATAATTTTTTATTTTAATATGGCTAACTCAAAAAAATAAATGTA
>CAJFCP010025987.1:40726-70626 GCA_904066005.1 Synergus itoensis | reverse complement strand
GCCAAGTTGGGGCCAAGTCGGTCGGTAAGTTAGGCTCTGGCGGGTTAGGAGTTTCATTTTTGGTTTGGTCCTGTCTAGATCCCCAATTTTGGGCCAAGTTTGTCCTAGTTTGGGCATAGCTAGCGCCATTACAAAATTTCCACACGGGTCATTTTCACTAATTCGAAAGATTGGGATGACAACCGAAAGTTAAGGGTGGCGACAAATAATCCGGTTCAGTATAGTTTTCTTAAAATGTTCAATTGTATATTTCAAATGATGTTTAAAAATAAATAATTTTACTTTTATAAATGTTTTTACTCATTTTTTATTTACAAAAATAATTTTTTATTTTAATATGGCTAACTCAAAAAAATAAATATAGCCAAGTTGGGGCCAAGTCGGTCGGTAAGTTAGGCTCTGGCGGGTTAGGAGTTTCATTTTTGGTTTGGTCCTGTCTAGATCCCCAATTTTGGGCCAAGTTTGTCCTAGTTTGGGCATAGCTAGCGCCATTACAAAATTTCCACACGGGTTATCTTCTTTCAATCGATTTTTTTGCTGATTTAACCTTCAAACGCCCTTAAACTTAACGTGCTGGAGCCAATCAGACCCCGGATTCGGAATCAGCGCGTCAAAATACATAAGAATATATAGGTTTCGTTCTTGATGCAGACCACTTTTTTTTTTGTGTGAGCCTGTGTTATTTGAGAAGTTATAGCAGAAAAATCAATTTTACAAAAAATATAAATGTATATAAAAATTTTTAAATTCAATATTTTAAAAAATCCTTTGGCACGTTTTGAGATATTGGTGATGCCAATATACCCTACAAATTTCATCAATTTATCTACAACTGCCTTTAAGTTAAGTGGGCGACAAAAAAGGGCGACATCCATACACACATACACACACACATACATCCGGACAATTGATTAGAATTTTGTTTAGACATTTATCAAATGAGGAAAGTTTCATTGAACCATTTTGAAAATATTGGAAAATGTAACGACTACAAAACTTTATCTATGAGAAAGAAAAAAAGAAATAAAAATTATGTAAGTACTGATTTGAAAAGCTAACTTAACAAGGTAAGAAATAAAAAACCTGAATCAATCTGATTAGTTAAATCGATGATAATGAATTTAGAGTACGAGAAAATTCAGCATTTTAACAGATTTTATTGAAAGCTTGAATTAACATATTTCTCAAAAAAGAAAAATTTTCTAAAAAAATCTTTATGCAGGTGTCACCTTATTTCATGAATAGAAGTCGGAAAAAAATTTTCAAGTGTATCGAAATCTTAAAGTCAAAATAAGTGTACGATTTGTAAAACAATGTTCTATATATATATATATATATACTACTTCATTGAAACTTAGAATGAAATTCTTAAACGATTGGATTCAAAGGCAAGTGTTTCAAATACGAATTCAGTTGCACAGAAAGATTGCTTTGACTTCGGATTAAATCGACTGGAACGCAAACCTTATTTCAAAATCGAATATTGGATAAGAATCCTTAGTTCGATCACAGATTCATCTGGATTGTAATCTTTGGATTGACTTCGAATTAGACTGAAATGATATGTTTGTTTCGGAAACAAATTCCGTAATAAAGTGGTTTTCAAAGAATAGAATATATTTTAATGGAAACATTTACCAGTATTGTCAAAAAAACTTTTGCACTTTGAGAAACGAAATTAAACAGCTTACCTGGAAGTGGAGGGACATTGAGTTTATATTGTTTAGGCATGGAATAGATTTATAAATATTTATCATACAATTTTAAAAGTTATCGAGTGAAATCGACAAAGTACTTAAAGTAGTAAAATTGGTCTTCCTGGATACAGTGAAAGCATATGAACCGACCAAGTAAGAAACAACTTTTAATACTGTTGTTTAATTATACTGAATATCTTTAAAGGCATACATTTAAGAACATTGAAATTGACTGGAAATATTAATAAGCGCCTTTCGCTTTCATTAGACTACTACCTTCTATTTTTTTCAGATGATATCTGGAAACTAGTTTTCAACTTTGTCCTAGTAGGTCGGGTGTTACACATTGACATAATAAGAAGTATTGCAAATAATGATTTTCTTCTACGTGCTAATAGAAGCCACATCGATAAGTTTCGTCTGATTTTGATTGTTTGCTACGGCAGCAGCAAATTTTTTTTTTTTTTTTTTTTTTCATTAAAAGTGAAACTAAAAAAGGAGCGAATGTACTATGTACTTTCTACGCCTATTCTAAAATAAAAAAAAAATTACCTTGGTTACGATAAAAAATGGACATTTCTATAGAGCTTGACAATTGAAGTTAATTTTGTCGATTAAGAAAAAGTTTAGAAAAGTGAAGTGGTTGACGTGATCAGTCACGAATTGAGCACATGTAGAGGTGTGTCTGTACGCGTATGTGAATTATCCTATAAGCGTATTAGTGTAGTAGTGCAAAGCCGATTCTGTATGATATGAACTAGAACCAAATGATACCTGACTGTCGCAATGGGTTCTTTCTCGTTTACTAAGGCTAGAACTTTGCGGTTTAATGTTCCGTATTCACTTTCCGCACCTTTCCTTTTCAGAGGAGAAGGCTTCTCTCAACGTTCCATCCGGGCACGTCCAGTCGACTGCCTTGAAGTACCTTGGCCTTGGGAAATCAACAGACACTAACCATCCCCTTTACTTAAAGAATGTACCGTTTTTCTCCTATAGTTTATTCAAATCAAGAATATATCTGGGTAAAGAACATTAACATTTTTTTATTAATGTTTTCAAGGACACTACACACACTACACACACACACACACACACATATATATATATATATACACAATACAGACATAATAATTTACCAATGATTAATTAATTCTTTACAATTTTTATGAATTCTTTTTAATTAGTTTAATTTCCTTTTTATTAGCCTAGAATTCAATTTTATCTCTTTAAAATATTCGAATTTCTTTCAATTTCATAAATTTGTTCGATTTCTTTTGAGCTTCTAAATATGCTTTTGAGTTTTTACTCCCTAAATTTGAAACAGTAAAAATATCACTGATTGAAACAGTGCATTTTGTGATAACTGGTAAGACAGTAAACTTTACTGATTTGTCAGTGGAGTTTACTGGGAATTAGTAAAAAAAAAATACTAAAGTGAACAGTTTTTGGAACTGATAAAACAGTAATACTTACTGGCGCATACAGTTACTTTTTACTGATTTACAGTGGAAGCCTAGAGACTGTCGGAAACAGTGAAATTTTACTGTGAATCAGTGAGTTTCTACTGTTTCAAATTTAAGGAGTACAAATGCCAGTAAATCCATACTAATTCCGAGGAATTCCTTTCACTTCATTTAAATGAACATTGAATTTATTTCAATCCTTTCGAGTATTATAAAATTACTGTGAATGTAATTCATTTCGTTTAAATTTAATTTAATCAATTTTAATTCTTTTTCAGAAAGAAAATATAACAGATATTTTTCTTTTTTTTCTTTTTTTTTTATCAGTTAAATTACGCTGAAATTTGTAGAACCTATTTAAATTCACACGAAATTTTATCGACTTGTTTTAAATTCCCTTCAATTTTTTTACACTCCTCTTAATCCTCTTTCATTTAAACCAATTCATTTGAATTATCTTATTTCTTGCTCATAGAGAAAGCTTTGTAGTGGTGACTAAATCCAGATTTCCTAAAAAGGTTTTTTTGAACATATTTCAAGGGGAATATATTTAATATGATGTTCTGAAAAATTGTCCGGGTGTCTGGATGTGTATGCGTGCTTGCATGCGTGTTTGTGTCTGTGTGTGTATTACGATCCTGCATATCTGGAAAACGCGTACAGATAAATTTATGAAATTTTGCATAGTTACTCAAATATACACCAAGATGAATTTCTTACATACAAGGGTTTAACAAAATATTTAATTTTACAAGTTTTATGTACTTTTATAACTTTAGTAAAATTGGTTTTTCGACTATAACTTCTCAAATAATCAAAATTCAAAGCAGATGCACAAAACAAAAAGAATCCTTGCCTCGGGACAAATCGTTTGACGTATAGGATTAATGCATTTGTTTGAAAAATAAGAAAGTTATGCTTAATTGTAATATAAAAAAATTATTTTTCCGAATATAAATTCTCAAATAATCAAAATTCAAAGCAGACGTCACAAGAAAAAAGATTTCTTATGTCGAGATGAATCGATTGACCTATAAGTTTAATAAATTCCATTAAAAAAAAAAGAAAGTTCTGGTTACTTCTAATTTTCAAAAATTAATTTTTTTTTATAGTTTCTAAAATAATCAAAATTTAAGGCTGATGTAAAGAAAATGAACTTTTTTGTGTTGACATGAATCAGGTGACCTAATATTATTAACTTGGATTAATTATTTAATGCACGCAGAAAAATGAATCTGTTAAAGTTACAGATTCAGATCTGTTGGCCATTTCTGCTATTTTAACAGATAAAATCTATTACTATAACAGATAAAATCTCTTAATCTTCCAACTTTATCTGTAAAATTTACAGAAATGCTTCTGTTAGAGTCATCTGCTAACATAGCAGAAAGAATCTGTTATATTTACAGATGAAAATCTGTTGATTTGGAGCGATGAAAATTTGTAAATTTAACAAAAGAAATCAGTAAACCACCCCCTATACACGACGAAAATAATGGAAAATAAGGCAAAGTTGAAGGGAAAAATCTGAAAAAAATATATGTTACCCAATAGGATAAGAGTAAGTTGACGTGTTTTTGCTTTTTTTTCCAAAAATCAAATTATAGGGGGTAACTACACCTAAACACACTTTATCATAAATATGTATATACGCAACCTGCAATTTTGATGAAACTGTGTATACGGGGCTTTTTGAGTTGCTGAATCCAAATTTCAAAACAGAATTTCAAAATTCAAAATGGCGGATCCAATATGGCTGATCAAAAGATTCAAAATTTATTGGATTTTTACGAAAGTCAGTATTCTATAGTTTTCGGGGTCACTGAATTAGAATCTGAAATAAAAATTTCAAAATTCAAAATTTATTTAATTTATTTTTCCACCAGCGTAGGAACAAAAAGTTATTTTCTCATAATATTACAAATTTGTTAATTCTGGAAAGAAGAATCCTATGCAATGCACAATTCTTATGACCTTGATTGATTTTTTCAAATTGGCATGAACTTGAGACGTTTACAGTGCTAAAAATAAGATACCGTTGATTAATAAACGATGACGATATCACGGTGACGCTCACCGAATAAAAATAATGTGTGAAAAATTATCTGGTATTTGTACCTCGCACTTATTTGAGTTTTTCGTGTGGAGCGATCAAGTTTTCAGGAAATAATTCTCGTGAAAAGTTGTGTATCTATAGTACGTACTCGGACATACATAAATATCTGTGTTTAAAGTAAGTTACTTGTTATAATTAATATAACATTTCATGTTTAAAGTATGATTCCCAACTCACTCTATTGAATTTACACGTCCAAATATTTATGATTCTTATAGCTTATTATATTATTATATATATGTCTCAACAGCACTAAAAATGAGGGTTAATCATCAAAATTATGACTCAACGTCATAAATCTTCTACTTGCCACATTTAAAACATTAAAAATAGAAGATTCTCCCATAAAACATAAGGAAATTGAATTAAAAGAACATATTGTAATTATTTTTTGACCTGCAATGAATGAATTTAGTGACGTTGAAATGATAATTGAGGAATCTCTAGATTTCCAAGAACAGTATAAATATGTTGATTCTGAAATAGTAGAAGATGTAATTCAGCCCACTATACGTCAGCAGCCTAGAGCACCAACAGATAAATGTAAGGAAGATACAGAAGATATGTATCTTACGATTATAAAAGAAGAGCAATATAATTCTGGAGAAGTGGCAAGAAAAAAATTTAAGCATTGATACTGTAAGAAAGAATTTTAAGAGGGTAACGTCTGTCATACAATTGAAGCGGTGGGCCCATTCATTAAATAAAGGTGTTACCTACAGGGAAAAGATTGCTAGAATTTGTGATTTTACTCTAGAAAATTTTAAATCAGCAATTGACGCCGGCTTCATTGTTCGTGACAATAATTTACGCAAATGGGCCTTGCAGGTCCAGAAAGAAATAGGGCAAGAAGATTTCGGATTTAGCGCTTCAAAAAATTGGTTAACACGTTTTAAGCATGCAAACAGAATAGTATCCAGGAAGGTTAATAAATTTGTCACTTGAAAATCTTTGGAAAACACCGAAAACTTACACAAGAAAGCCAAAGAATTTGTTACTGATGTTAAACAAGAGATAGAACAATTTGGATTAAAAAATGTTTATAATTCTGATCAAAGCGGCTTTCAGCTGAAAATTCATTTAGGAAGAACTTTGGCTGTCGAAGGAAAAAAACAAGTGCAATGCCTTGTTCAATCAGTGTCAGCAACAACTCATAGTTATACAATACAGCCGTTGATATCAGGAGAAGAGAAACTTTTTTCACCTCTTTTTCTAGTGTTGAAAGAACAAAGCGGAAATTTTGGACCAGTAGTAGAAGCCAATCTGTTCAGGCCCGATAATGTTCATATAGAAGCATCAAAAACTGGTAAACTTACTTCAGGTATAAAACTATAATCAGCTCTTTTAATTTAAACATCCTAATTCAGAAAATGATTCCTTAAATTACATTTATATTTCACTTCTTTTAAGAGTAGATTACTTTAAAACTTGGTTGGAAGACATATGTTTTCCAAACGTGGAACCAAAAAGCGTTTTATTAATTGACGCATGAAGTGGTCATTGCTCTAGAATAGTATCGGAAACTACACCCGAGAATAAACATGTTAAAGTGAAAACAATACCAACTGGAACGACAGGAAAAATTCAACCTCTTGATGTATATGGTTTTCGAATCTGGAAGAATTTTGTGCGGCACTTTTCTGATAGCGTTATCCTCATGAATCTCGATCTAAATTTACATTTAAGAAATAATATTATTAAAATGCAATCTTTGGTTCACAATCAATTTTATCTTCACCGAGATCTGAAAATTTTCTTTAAATTTTGAACTTTCACTAATTCCTCTGAATTCCAAGAAAGCCCTTCGAACTCCCATGAATTCTTTTGAAACTCTACGAATTTCCTTGAATTTACACCATTTCTTATTCCATCACATTTGTATACATTTTTTCGAAACTTGATTGAGTTTAATTAATTTTGTTTGAATTTGTTTGAATTTCCGTGATTTCCTTTGAATTCCTTCGAATTCTTTAAACTCCTTCCATTCACATGGCATCCTTTTAAAATCTTTTCATTTTTTAAACTTAATTTCAATTCTTTAAAATTCTTTAACTTTTTCGGAATTCTTGTGCTTTCTTGCAAATTAACATTGATTTCTATTCAATTTTTTGACTTCTTTCAGATTCTACCAATTCATTTAAATTTCTATACATTTATGAATTAAAACGAGTTCCTTTTAATTCATTTGAATTCGTTTGAGTTTCTATGAATTTCTTTAAGGAGCCCTTACATTTTTTCGGCCGAAAATTTATATTGTACACGGAGAGAAATCATTGATACTGAACACGAGGGTGGAGCTGGTAAAAATTTTTTTTTTTTAATTTTTATATAGAATAGGGAAATTATGTTGCCTTATGACCTGAAAAAGATGTGTGCAAAGTTTCAGAGTGATCAAAAAATTCCTTCAGGTTCCATAACTTCATATTTCATAAATAGGTATGTACGTATACATATAACATAAATTCATAAATACACGAAAACAGGAAAATTGGGTTTATTTTTCAACTTCAAAGGGAATATGCAATGAATGAAGTTGTATTAATGTGATTTCTGAGTAAATCAATCCCCTAGGAAAATGTCAATCAATTCGTAAGATCTTTTTTCGCGTTCAGACGAGGATTTTTCTTCTGGGATTCAATTTTGTTGAAGATGTAGCCATCGCGCTCTTTCTCTTCGCAGACTTTTCCAGATGCTTCTGTGATCAACTTAATATACCTTTCCACTGCTTGAGTATGACATGGGAATTGGAGGATATTCTCCAATTGTTTAAAATTCAAGTCGGGAGCAAGTTTTCGTATGACAGGCGGTCCTGCTACAGGCCTTACTGCAACCCAGTCAATCATTTGAGTGTAATCCTCAGCACTGAAGTTCAATGGTAGTACTTTAAAAAATCTCGTTGGATTAGAGTTCTCTCTTGATTTATTGATGAGGTCCAGAGCATCTTCTTTAATCTCAGGCCTGCTGTCAAAAACTATTGCCAATAATAAATTTTCCGGGTGAGCCCAAAATCCGTTCCGCTCAATCACTGGGTCAACAATGGCTTTTAGTTTATCAGGAAGGTATCTTGTTAACTGCATCAGGCTGAACAAATGTTTGGGCCCATCTCAGTTTCATTTTTATCTGAAACAATACAGGGGCATAAACCTTGGTGACGTATTCTGCTAAATCTCTTAGTGCAGCACTGGGACGCTCGGTTGAGACGTAAAGACGCAGAATACGATTTGCAGTAGTGAGCCACCTGGCGTGTGACATTTTTCCATGGTTTCGCCTTGCAAGGGATTCTGGAACTTCCCCTAAACAAACTGCAGTTACCATTTCATGCAAATACTTCTGATCTGTACTTAGGTCCAAACCTTCAGCCATCTGTGGCATGTTGGACTCCAAATAAAGATATTAAAGTGTCCTAAGCTGGGTGTGTTCTTAACGGTGTACATCTATAAAATATAAAAACTAGCCCTTTTGGGCTGTGTTGCAGATGTTTCAATTAGACAATATTACTAGCAAAGTTTTCCTAAGTAAAGCATCAATAAATTGTTACGAAGTAACATATCCAATTTATCCATTTATTTATCGCCCGTTATTTGATACAAATTTTCTGCATAAATTTCTCTACTTTTCCAATAAATTATATAATTTTTTCTTAAATCATTATAAAATCATAAGGATACATTTTTTGATGTTTTGTGTACTACGAACATCTGTGCATAGAATTTTTAAAAGGTATAGCCCGATAAACATGTCAAATCGGCCCCCGCTCGTATCAGACTGAAATTTATGTCAAATGTTCATCATATGGAAGTAAAAAACTACAAATAATAGAAACCTCTAAATTAAATTTTTTTGGAAGTTATGGAGGGGGAAAGAAAAATTAATAAAACGTTTTTTTCTTAAAAACCGCTTAGCCGATATTCATGAACGAAATATATGTTGTAAAGACCAATAAGACAATGAAAGACAATATAAATACAAATAAAGACAATAAGACCTGAAACCTTCATCTTTTCACAAGTTACATTAAAGTGTTCTCTTTTCTTTTTCCGGTCTCCATATTTTTTTAGCGGTTTCATCAAAGTGCCTTCGAGCCTGTCATCATCGTTGCTGGGATTCCATTCTCCAGTTGTTTTCCAGTTGTTCTCCAGTTTTCCCCAGGTGGTATCGTCAGTGTGTGAGGAGTAATTCTCTCACGATTTTGTGTGCCAGTGCGCGTTCTTAATTTATAATGAGAATTGACTTTGATTTAATTTATTTATTTAATGTTGATTAATAATATTAATTATTTAAATATTATTATGTGGTAAAAGAAAGTAAGACTTATGCCCTCTCATAGGCTACGTGTCTTATTTATAATGAGTCGTGAGTTCTCGAGGGAGGCAAGAATGACGCAAACATTTAAGGGGGTAATCTGGTTTAGAATGCTCAAAAAGTCGATTTTTTTATTGCTTAAATCTATTCCTAATATATCTAAGAATATGTACGTAAATTTATAGATGCTGATTTGCAGTATTTTTAAAGATATAGTAATAAATGTGGTCGGGTGTCAAGCAAGCATATACGAACGGTATAAACTTTGAAGCGCGTTTTCTCGAGTTTTCGTTTTTTTTTTATTGCTTAAATCAATTCTTAATATATCTGAGAATATATATGTAAAGTTATAGATGCTGATTTTCAGTATTTTTAAAGATACAGCAATAAATGTGGTCGGGTATATACGAACGGTGTAAACTTTGAAGCGCGTTTTCTCGAGTTTTCGTTTTCACGATTTTTCTAAATTGGCGAGCACGATTGAAAGAAAACTAGACGACCAATCAAAACGAGCCAAAGTTCATTATCTTCAGTATTAAATTCTCTTCTATGTGAACTAAGGAAATTAATGAAAAAAAAAAATTTTAAACAACTTTTTTAGCAAGTTTAACTGAAAAAAAAAAACACTTTTTTCATTCAAACTCGCGAAAAATTTTTAATTTCACAATTTCTTCGTAATTTTCTTAGTTCACATAGAAGAAAAATATATGAGAATTAAAATTTTCGTTGAAATTTTTGTTTCAGACGAAAATTACGAGCTCTATCTTGCTCGCCGATTGGAGACTCCAAGTACAGAATGTTACACACATGTGTATACAAATTAACTGTTTTTCAATATTTTTCACTGAACAAATTTTTTTTAGAGTGTTCAAATATGCATTAAAACATGGTAAAAAGGTCGCTAGACTTGCTAATTTTTTTCTGTCCTAAAAAAATTCCCGAAAAAACGCTTATTTTGGGCCTTCTAAACCAGACTACCCCCTTAACAAACAAGAATAATGATTTATTTAATAAACGAATACGTAAAAGGAATTACAAGACAAAGCTCCATCGCCACACGGCCGCGGAATGACTTGATATAAAACAAATTATATGTTAAAAAAGACTCGATATAATGCAAAGATATGTTCATCGCGAAACCGAGTAAACGATGGATACTTTAGCTAAAATAAATAATTGAATTCAGAAAATTTATAAAGATCAATAAAATTGTCGGATAGTTTATAATTATTAAACTCCTATCGCTCTCTCACGGCCCTAAGTCCGAGTTTACATTAATATAAAATCTTTATTTATTCATTACAAAGTTCATAAATTGGACTTGTACAAGCTGCAACCCTTTCACGTGAGAGATTCGGCTAAGTTCAACATCGCAACTTTAATAAATAAGAATACCGTTCGCATGACTTGAGAGACACTGCAATTCGTCTTGTAATACCGACTACGCCCTACGCGCTAATTAAGACCACGGTGGGGAGTCAGTTTTCCCAATCCGCGTTTCCCAACCCACTTTTTTCTCAGTGGACATTTTTCCCAATCATATGTTTTCCCAATTATACGTTTTCCCAAAGACCCTTTTTCCAAATACAAAATTCAACAATATATATTTATTTAAAATTTGACATGGTATCCAATATTTTTTAAATAGGTAGGTATTTCATCTTCATGCAAATATCTATGATAGACTTCGACTATAGTACGTATCTGCTCCTCTTTTTCTCTTCGCGTTTTGTCTTGGCCTTTCCGTATACGCTGACCCAACTGAAGTTAACGTAGCATTATTTCCGTGTCTCCTTGTTCTTTTTTTAACTCGTCAAAAAATACGTACAAGCTGGGATGCTGCTTGCCTACCACTATTTGAAATTTATTGTGCCAGCCTTCTGACAAATTATTTGTCCGCGCTGATCCTTTCAAGACAGCATCGTACATGTTCCACAGTGATGGACGATATCTAGGTGGACGACGAACTATTCTGAGTACAGGCCGATTTACACTTCGCCTTTTTGCACTCAATCGACGGATGTACGTATTTTCGAAGTAATCGACAACAGGATTCAACTCTTCTGGTAACTCGTCTCGTAACAGGCGCAAATGTTCTTCTACGTGGTCGCAAAGGACGAAAGCTAAGGCACACAGCATATGGAGCCCTCTTTTTAATCGGCGATCTTCATCATTGTACTGCGACTGCAAGCCTTCCTGTACAACGTGTCGATAGACATTTTGACAAAGATGGAAAAAGCAACATTTTACTTCAGTGCCAAGACGACCAAAAACTTCTTCTACAGCATTTATAATTGCCAATTCAAAATCACTCATGATACGCTTGGGAATTGCTGTTAGACCGAGTTTGCGTCCCTCCGTTAAAATTAAATTAAAAATTTTAGCATACGATGCCTGCTGCTTATTTTCCAAAAGGGCGTGGACGAAAGGGAGTCTTATTATTTGGGACTGACGATTTGTACCAACTTGTGTTACTTCCCCGAGAATAGAAAAAAGTTGAAAAAATATCGTAGGAGCTGTCTTAAAAGTTCCGTCGACGAACCAGACGCCACACTTGAAGAGGTTTATCAAATTCTCCGCGGTTGCGAAAATAATGATCCTCCCACTATCATCATCCTCATCATCCTTGTCGGAATCACCATCCTCAGGGAACAGGGAATCATAAAGCTAAAATTTACTGCCGCTGAAGGTTTGTGTGTACTGCTGAGGTATTTCTTGTAAATCCGATATACGGATCGGGTTGGATGGCGTATTCCGTAAACGACAACGTGAAAGTTGTTTTCTTAAGTATACGCGATCGGGCAATTCTACTAAAATGTCTGTAATATCATAAAAATAATTGTATTTAGCCGATTGCGAAAGAAAGTCAGTGACCCGATGTGTAGGTGCTAAGTACCTGAAGGCATTTGTTGCAGTTCTGCCCGCATAATTTGAACGGGAGGCATTTCGGGGTGTTCCTCGGCTTTTCTTTTCATACGCGTCAAAGCTTTTTCGGCGTATACAGCATCACGATTCTGAGCGTGACTATGAGGAGATTCGTTTGGTCCTTTGCAGGCAATCAGGCAATCATCGTCTCCTGTTGTTATCACGCGAGCGGGGCATTCTCCCTTGTTGCGACAGTTCCAATAGCGACGCGAGCTACCCGAATGTTTATAATAAAGATAACCGTCAATATGTAGAAAGACACTTTTTCTCGCCCTAATAATTTCTACCACTGAATAATCCATCACAATAATTTTGAATATAATTTTACTACATAGAAATAATAGTTAATTTCAGCGGCCGGCCGTCATAACAACCAAAACTAAATAATATGAAGTCGGTCATGCACTGAATTTTTCGAATTTTTTTTTTTTTTTGGGAAAACCTATAAATTGGGAAAAACGTCCTCTTTTGGAAAAACTTGTAGTTGGGAAAAAAGTCCGTTGGGAAAAAAGTGGGTTGGGAAACGCGGGTTGGGAAAACTTTCCACCAATCAAGACCACGAACAAGTAGTGTAAACTTAGTCTTCGCACGTGATTTAATATTTCGCAACAAGTTAATTCTCGCGGTTAAATTTAAATGGTTTCTAAAAATATTAAGACCCACTGAATCTCCACAGCATGGTTCAGCGTACATAGACACTTAATTATTTCAAAAGAAATGCGAAGAAATTAGCTAAGTCCCCACAGCCTGGTACAGCGTACATAAGGACTTAGGTAATTCAAAGAAACAAAAATACAATGACAAAAAATATGGCAGAAATATTAGAGTCAGCAGCCTGGAGCAGCGTGCACCAACTCTCAAGAAAAAACTACCCTTTTACAAGGATAGGTTAGTAAAGAGAGGAGAACCCCAGCCTGGAACAGCGTATAGAGTTTTCTACACGATACTACCTAAAGATCTCGTAGAGAAGGTGGCTGACGACTGCTGGGCTGCTGCTACTGGTCGACCCTCGAAGTCTACGTGAATACTGCCTCGATGTGGTGAGACTCGTTGCTGACTTAGTGGCCAGAAGAAAAGGATGGCTGGAGGCACGGTACCGTGTGCCGCATGAAGCCTCATGCGATCCGTTGCAGGATGCCGACTGTGACCGATCGCTCGTCTTTTAGTTTGGCTGGCGAGCGAGTCGCTAGCGAGACAGTGCGTCATGCGTGCCTAGCGTAATTCAGGATGAACAACTTTTGGATCGATATTCCCCCTCTCTCTAGTCTTACTGTAATGTGCCGGTAATCGTATATTGGTTTGCAAACGCTCAAGCGATTTTTCAACGTTCTGTAGTGTGACAGTAAGCGTAGTTTGGTTTGCCTACGCTCAGGCGCACTCGTTCCACGGTATACCCATACCGTTACAAATTTCTAGTTCCAATTTCGTTTTTATTTTATTTTTTTTTGAACAATTGTGTCGATCGGTTATCGCTCTCCGGAGGAGTGACCGCCGATCACAATTGCGCGTGTCGTAGGGTACTGACTTGCCGGTGATCTTCGATCGTTCTCTTGCGTTCGCGTCGTGAACATTTAGTACTCCCGGATTCATTTTCCACCTTGCCAGACGCAGTCACTCTTCACACGCGAAGGTCAGTTTTATACGTGAACCTATCAAAACGAGATCTGGAAAAATACATTATTCGACAGCACGAAAAATGGCTGAACAAAATTCCTCTACCGTTGAACACCAGAACTAAACTAGTTCCCCGGCATCTTCGCAACTTATCGAATTTAATACGGAGTTATCTCAACGAAACTCTCCGAATTTATTCATCAACGATCCTGCCACGAATAACGTGAATTTGCAAATTCCCGATTTGAACGCTCAACCCAACCAAAACAATCAGGTATTACAAAATGCCCCTGTCGTTCAAAATCTCTAACCCGAGCTTGACGCTTTAAGCCAGCAAAACGCTTTGCTTCTCGAAACCGTGCAATTAATACAACAGATGCAAATTCCGCAAAACCCCCTTATTCGCGTACAAGAACAAACCGAGCTTCCGAATTTGCCCCCACCCACACTCTCTGATTGGCGAGGGGTAATACGCGCTTTGAGAACTCCAGAGACACCTCGACCTAGTTTTGCCAGCATGGATCACGAGGATCCTCTTGTTTTTCTGAACGAATGTGAGACTTATTTTACGGAATCGTCAATAATTCCACAGCAGTGGACGCGTCTGGTGGCAAAGTCTCTCACCGATTCGAGAGTGAGAATCTTATAAGAACCTTTCTCTTCCTATGACAAAATCCGCGACCTTTTATTAAAAAATTACGCCGGAAATACTACTTTGATGCGTTTGCAAGCGAAACTTTATTCCAGCAAACAAACAGAGAAAGAACCAGTCGGTATTTTTCTTCAACAAAAATACTTATTAGCTTTGAGACTTCGACCAACCGCCCCTGAAACTGAGATTGTAGCTCTTCTTATAGACTCCTTACGGCCTGCGATTAAAATAGCTATTTGCGCAGCAAATCTTCAAACCTTTAACGATTTTTTCGAAAGCGTCACTCAAGCCGAAGCGGATGATTTAGAAGCAAATCCGCGAAAAGAAACAAAGGAATCGGTTAAAAAATCATCCACACTATCCGTCACGCAGCCTACAATTACCGATAACCCTACCCCTACGCAATTTCAACATTGCCCTGGGAAGCATTGGCATAGAGTTTGTCCAATATTACACCCAGATCTATCTGACAAAAATCCGGAAAACTGGCGCGAGCGGGGGGCAAAAATTCCTTCCGCGCCGAATTCGTCCCAGTACTAAACATAACTTTTTCTGATCCCCACAATTTACCTCGAATCCAAGTCAAATTAGGCAATCAAGAGGTAGTGGCGAAAATTGATAGCCAGGCATCCGAGAATTATGTTCGATATTCTATTCTATCCGAGTTTCAGAGATCAAGTGCTCGACCTGGCCCCCCTTACGCAAAGTTAGGAGCAGTCGGCGCTTTCATGAAACTCGAGGATTGCCCCGATCTTGCACCGGAATTACATGATGAAAAATACCCTGCAACATTCCACGTGAGTTCGGAATTACGCGCTGAGATGATTCTCGGACGCCCTTGGCTTAAGAAACATCACGTAATTCACAATCACAAAACCGATTCCATTTATCTGGGAACTTAAAATCGTCGTAAGATTTACGTAGCACCTTTACCCTCTTTATTCGAAGCAACGAGCCGGAATTAAAAGACCCACGAACGAGAAACGCAAATACATCGATGTCCAAGTTCAAGAAATGTTGAGCGAAGGCATAATCGAACCATCCACATCGCCGTATAGTTCTCAACCCGTAATCGCAATTAGGAAGAAAGGCGAATACCGTTTTTGCGTGGATTATCGACGTCTTAACGATCTAACCATCGACATTCCTCAGTGCCTGCCCAGAATACACGAAACTATCAAGGATTTCGGTGGCGCTAGGGTTTTCTCTCTCTTAGACCTCAAAAATGGATACTGGCAAATTCCTCTCTCTCGCGAATGCAGGAAATTTACAGCCTTCTCGACTCCTGGGGGCGGCTTATTTCAGTTTCGAGTCATGCCATTTGGTTTGAAGGGAGCCCCGGCAACCTTTCCGAATTTAATGCGTTACGTCTTAGCCGAACAATTAGGTAGTTTCATCTTCGCATGCTTGGACGATATTATTGTTTATTCGCGAAATTGGGAAGAACATTTCGTACATATCGCTCTTGTGTTGGAAAGTCTCGACATATACGGTCTTACTGTTTCGCCTTCGAAGTGTCACTTCGGGCGCACGTCGCTCCCCTATCTCGGTCACTTAATCAGTACCGAATGAAATACGGCTCAACCAGGGCACATTGAGGCGATTCTTAATGCTTCATTTCCACGTATTCGCCACGAATTACAATCTTTCATCGAAACGTGTAACTGGGTTAAGGAATACATCCCTAACTCTTCACACATTCTTGCACAGTACAGTATGCGGCGCATTTTTTTTAGTGGTTTCCCCAGAAGGCCTAATCCACTTTCTCCCCCTTCATTTGATCTGCATTTATTATGACGTAGTCGGCATCGCTATCTTCATTTATTACCAGGTCAACTTCTTCATAGTGAAAGAGTTTTGTTAAATTCTCGGCCGGTCTCACGATTTTAGATAGATACCTTGCATGTGCAAGGTAGTAAATAACTACAGCAATGTGCGAGCAACATCCTTCTGTGCATCTAACGTTTGCAAAATCACAGTAATAACGTAAAGTCGCTTATTTAAACAAATAACATTCATATCCATTAAAATAAAACTTAGATATTAATTTTTTGTGGCGAATTCGTGCCAGTAGTTTAATAATTGTACTATTATTGTTATTAACACAGTAAT
This sequence comes from Synergus itoensis, assembly GCA_904066005.1. Classification (NCBI taxonomy): domain Eukaryota; kingdom Metazoa; phylum Arthropoda; class Insecta; order Hymenoptera; family Cynipidae; genus Synergus; species Synergus itoensis. Next base: position 53,745 of record CAJFCP010025987.1, on the reverse strand, counting down.
AAATCAATCGATCAAAATAAAATAAAATCGAAACGTTGGCAACAAATGACAATTGCATTGTGAAACATGTGAAAGTTTTTGCTAAGTACAACGATGCGATGTTTGAGTTTGTGAGGTTCGTGTTAGTAGTTTTTTTCACGGTTTTAGCATAGCGTATTTCGGTGAATATTGTCGAATATAGATAAAACGATTTAAGGAACGTAATTGATTATCGTGTAAATCAAATTGAATTCCTGTTTCGCTTTAAACTCATTGTTAAACATGTCAACTTCTAAAAAAAATTGATTCCACGAAATGTGTGAAGTGTCATATTTTCTTACGAAAGACGAGGGGTACAAAAGTTACAATTCATACAGAGGCTGAAGCAGCAGCGTTATCTAAGTTAATTAACAAGACGGTACTTATTGGCGATGTAATGAGTGATAGATGTCGCAAACACTTTCGTTTCTTGAGTATAAGTGCATCGTTAGATACAGAAGAAGATAGCAACGATATTGGAGACAGGAGCGGCATGGGTGAATCCCAAGCAGGTCCTAGTATGCATCCATTACAGAAAAAGCAAAAAACTTTGTCATCATCGTCAGAAAGATCGTCAGAGGGAGACCCAACATTTGTAGCTCCTCAATTGTTAGCAGTAACACCATCACCTGCGGACACTTGTGTGGTAGAAATGCCCTTTTGCAGAACAATATCTACCCACAAATACTGTGTTTTGTGCTCCAGTGCTAAGAATCTAACAGTTATACCCCTTGATGCCCTTGTGCAAGCATTTATAAAAAGGGGAATATACATCCCGAAAAACAATCGAACCTGTCCAATACACCTGCTTAAGGAGCGTTTCTTTGAAGAAGAATTGCAGTATTTGCGTATATATTCAAATAGCAGTACAGTTGAACTTGTGGATGTAAAACACTTTATGGAGCAACTTTCCGAACGTTGCGAATCCAATATAAAAGAACAAATAGGAGATTTTTCTCTATCTGAAGAGCGTCTGATTAACATCTTATTAACCGGTCTGACATGGCAAAACGTATTGGATCTGGGAAATAAAATGACATCAATAAGAAATACCAGTTGCCAGAACGTTGAACAGGCTCTGGTTATATTTTTGTTTAATATACGCAATGGAAACTCTAATGCCACTATTGTCGCACTTCCAGGTCTGAATTATGAGCAACAAGTATCAAGGTTCTCTGGCTCAGTGCTGAATGCGTTCAAAAATGATATTTTATCTGTGTCTTTCGACGCAGAGATTATGAAGATCATTTTTTCGGACTCACATGGCATAAAAACACTTGTGCGTAAAGGTGACATTTTTATAGTCGACAGAGGCTTTCGAGTTTCGAGACGTTAAAATGTACATAGAAGAATAAGGATACATAGTACTTATACCTGCATTAAAAGGAAAGCGCTCGCAATTTTCAACAGAGGAATCTAACGAATCTCGTTGGATCACTAACATTCGTTGGGTTGTAGAAGCAATACATGGAACAATAGGTCAAAAGTATAATCTTTTACATCACCAACTGGACAATAAGCTAATTAAAGCAGAAAATAGCTTGTTTTTTACAGAATACATATGGAAAGCGTTTAAATTCCGATACAGGATTATCTGACGAAATTGTATAATACATGAAGTCTAGGCGTAATGTAGAAAACACTTTGGCAACTGAAGTCGAAGAGAGACGAATCACGTCAAGTGGGCACCCCAATTTCCAACCCAATCAAATGTTATAAAATGATTATATCAATCGAATCTTCACACTAAAAGTAACTCATAAAAGGAGGACTTTCGACAATATAATTTGTTTAAATATTTTTTTTCGTGCAACAAACATTTATGAGTTTTTTTCGATAATAATTCATTGCGCTCAAACTATTGAATATTTTTAAACGAAATTTTGTACACATACTACTGAAAGACAGCTCTTTCAGATAAAAAATATTGCGATGCTCAATAAACAATTTTTCCATATTTTTAATAACATTTTTATAAACAATTGGCATAATTATTAACTTCGCAATGCTCTAATCGTCTAAATCTTTGGTGGTACATGTAAAAACTATTCAAGACTGATAATCCGAAGAAAAATTTCACTGCCCACCATTAATTTGCTCAGAAAATGTATAATTACGAAGCGCGGCGCAGCGCGCGGCTCGGACCCACGCCACGGAACAGCGCCCGTCTGCGCGGAGAATAGCGGCACATGCAAAAATTAATAATTGTTTCAGCCAATTGAGACGAAACTTTTTAAATTTTGTTTTCATAAAAAAAAAGAATATTCGTCTGTCCGATGTGCATTTGATTTAAAACACTTGAATTGCGAGGCGTGGCACGATGTGCCTATAAGCGTAGTAACTGCAATTCTCGGCTTGTGCATCGTACTCAATGCTTCAAATTTACGATTTTTTTCATAAAGAAGTGGTGTGAAATAATATTTATACGCTCCTAGATACTAAAGGTAATTTATTTTTTGTCGTAACGTGAATACATGTAGTAAAATTTTTAATAATCCGAAAAACATTTTCAGTTTTCAAGATGGTCCGTGCTCATTATTGTTGCAACCCATTGGAAAAAGCAAATCATAAATGCATTCGTAATAATTTAGTTTTAATAACAGCTAAATGGGACGACAGATTTAAAGATTTAGTTGGTTTACACATATGCAATTGTTGTGAAAGAGCAATCTACAAAGGCAGTAAAGTTTTAATCAAGAGTCCAAAAAATTGTGTGACACCTAATCCCCAGCCATTACCAGTTGATTCAGTCGATTCTGATGAAAATGAATTAGATACGGTTGACAATCTTAAGAATGATCCTCCATACGTATGCAGCTTTGCTGACAATGCTCTCAAAACTAATAAGCTTAATGAGCTTTTGTCTGAGCTTGGGGATCAACCAATGAAAAGAAAAGCTACTGCTCAATTTACTGTCAGAGATTGGGAGGACGTGATAGGACGTGTAAATAAATGGTTGAACATTAACAATAACAGTATAATCAGAAGTGAAAGTGAAATTCAGAGCTATCAATTTATAAAAAATACAAAATCTGCTTTAGCACCACAAACTACTCGATCGGGAAAAATTCGCGTGTTGACAACACTCCCCAATGATTGGCCCATGAAAAAGATTCGTCGAGTGTTTGGAGTATCACGCCGAATGGTAACTTGTTCAAAAAAATTAACAACAAAATCTGGATTTGCAGTGGACCCTCCGAAAAGAAAAGGTAAAAAGCTGTCAGATTCTAGGCGAATAAAAGTGAGAAAATTTTATTTATCTGACGATGATAGTCGAGTGATGCCTGGCAGAAAAGATTGTATTAGTTCTTACGATGAGAATGGTGAAAAAATTGTAGCATCCAAAAAACTATTATTGAATAGCGTGAAAAATCTCTGTGAAGAATTTGCTGAAAAAAATCCTGGAGAAAAAATAGGGCGTACAAAATTTCGACAGCTCAAGCCTCATGAATGAATTTCGGCTGGAAAGAAAGGAACTCACAATGTTTGTGTATGCAAGTGTCATCAAAATATGAAATTAAAATTATATGGAGCAGAACAAGCATTGAAAAAACAAGGAGCTATTTTCACGGAGACCTATCAAAATTTTATAAAAAATTCAGTTTGCCCTAAACCAAATTCATCGTGCTATTTGTCTAGCTGCAAGAAATGTCCAGGGATTAATCGAGCAGTCAAAAATTTGAAAGAGCTTTTGTGTGAACACAAAATTGAGAAGATTACCTTTAGTCAGTGGGCAAGTACTGACAGTTATTATAATTTGGGTTTATCGCGAGGTTTTATTTTTATTTCTTAATAAAAAGAATCTTGCTAAACTTATTTTTTTCTTTTTAGATGTGAAATAGTTGAAAAAACGGAAAGTACAAATGAATTCATATGTTCTGTGGCAAAAGACTGGCCCGAGTTACTGAAATATGATTTCTTAGTTAAATCCCAAGCAAGTTATTTTGCTAAACAAAAAGAATCGGCTGGTCCAGGCGTTTTCGTGGTCGCTTTAGATTTTTCTATGAACGACACATTCCATGTTCAGAACGCTGTGCAATTGCAACATTGGGCTAATAATCAAGCAACATTACATCCGTATGTTATTTATTATAAGGAAGGTGACAAAGAAAAACATTTAAACTACGTAACTATTTCTGAAAAAATTACTCATGATGCTGATTCCGTACATCTCTTCAATTCAAAGTTGATTGCATTTTTGAAAGGAAAATTTGGAGACGTAAACATTAAAAAAATTATCTACTTTTCGGACGGAGCAGGATCGCAATATAAAAATAAATTTAATTTTGTCAATTTAGTAAATCATAAAGCTGATTTCGGTGTTGAAGTTGAATGGAATTTTTTTGCCACTTCTCACGGTAAAAGGGCCTGCGACGGTATCGGAGGAACTGTAAAAAAGCACGCGTACATGTAGCTTGCAGCGTATTAATAGTAGGCACATAACGACTGCAAAAGCCTTGAATGAATGGGCATGCAGTTTTTTCATGAAAATCAGTTTTGAGTTCTGTTCTCAAGAAGAACATGACAGGCATAGTGAAAAAATGAAATCGAGGTATGAAAAATCTGTAACAATTAAGAATACACGTCAATACCATCACTACAAGCCAATCAATGCAGAAAAAATAGCGTGCAAAGTGTTTTCGGATGATCAGAAATTTACAAGTAACTTGGTTGTGAAAATTGATAGAAAGAAAAAGTCGCGCGAATCTAAATAATTCTTTTGAATGTAAACACATAGTCTTTTTATGTACATATGTACATTAAGAATAATATGTTCACATAATAGTTTTTAAATAAATATTTTAATGAATTCTACATTGCAACGTTTCTATTCTTCCAAAATTCAGAAAGATTCATGTTAATTGGCTGAAACAATTATTAATTTTTGCATGTGCCGCTATTCTCCGCGTAGTCGGGCACTGTTCCGTGGCGTGGGCCCGAGCCGCGCGCTGCGCCCCGCTTCGCAGTTATACATTTTCTGAGCAAATTAATGTCGGGCAGTGAAATTTTTCTTCGGATTATCAGTCTTGAATAGTTTTTACATGTACCACCAAAGATTTAGACGATTAGAGCATTGAGAAGTTAATAATTATGCCAATTGTTTATAAAAATGTTATTAAAAATATGGAAAAATTGTTTATTGAGCATCGCAATATTTTTTATCTGAAAGAGCTGTCTTTCAATAGTATGTGTAAATTGGAAATTGGAAAATTGGAGTGTCCACTTGACGTGATTCGTCTCAAAGCAACTGGCAGAAGTAATGGATGAAAATAACGAACTGCGTGTACGATATCTTCAAGCAACTCACGAGATAATCCAGGTTAAAGTAAGATCTAGGCGCATCTCTCGAAAAACTTTAAAGGGTTAAAACTTTTACAGACCTGATTCAGACCTTTTTCACTATGAAAAAGTTGACCCGGTGATAAATGAAGATAGTGATGCCGACTAAAACATAATAAATACAGATCAAATGAAGGGGGAGAAAGTGGCTTAGGCCTCCTGGGAAACCACTAAAAAAAACGCGCCGCATACTATACCCCTCAGGTGGTGTGGAAACTAGTAAAGATGAACATTTTTAATCCGACCGTAGGCAACTATTAGACCAATTTCCTTAATAGGTGTGATATATATATATATATATATATATCTACACCTTTTTCTGTTATTTACTGACATTATACCATATATAACGGCATATTGTAATGCATTAATAATGTGACGTTTCTATTTGGAAATACGTAAATTAATTATTATTTTTTTTATGGCGCACCACTCTCTGTTCAGGTTGGAGAAAAAATTTGGTAATTAAGTGGTCTTAGAGATTTTTTTTGTGAAAAGATGAAAGTAGCAGATCTAAAACATCACCTGAATAAAAATTCTTAAAAAATTCAATCAATTTTTTGATAAATTGTCTTATCGGTCTCTACAACATGCATTTCCTTCATGAAAATCGGTTAAGCGGTTTTTAAGAAAAAACCCTTTTTTAATTTTTCTTTCCCCCTCCATAACTTCCAAAAAAATTTAATTTAGAGGTTAAAATTATTTGTAGTTTTTTACTGCAGATTTTAGTTTGTTAGCATGATAACTTTCGAAAGAATTGGCCGATTTTATTGGCCTTTGGTATACCCTTTTAGTGTCTTAAAATGAAGGTCAAGTTCATTGGCCAGCCATTTTGGATAAAAATTCAAAAAGTTGGAGCAATTTTAAACTTTTTGAAACCACTTTTTTTAATTTTAAAATTCGATGCACGGATATTCGTAGTACGCAAAAAGTCAAATAATTTTTCCTAATGACTTTCTTCGATAAAAAAAAATTGTATGACGTATGACATTTTTAAAATTCAAAACAATGAACGAAAAATTAAGTTTGAAGCCAAATAACGCAGGATATAAAAAAGTCAAGAGATGAAAAATGTTTCTTTTTGAACGCCCTATAGGATTGGTATAACAAGTTTTTGAATTTCCTTAGAAAATCGAAAATTCAAATTAGCCAAATAACGCGAGATGCAGAGACAATGATAAAAAACATAATTATTGGCCTTAAAAAAATCTACAAGTTCTCCTTGGGCCATTTTTCAATAGGATGAGTAGTTTTCGTATTAATCGTGGTTTTTATATTTTTTAGATAGTTTTAAAAGCCCTCGCCGCACCCTTGGCTTCAATTTATCTTAACCCGGTACTTGAATAATAAATATTATTGGTCGGATTGTTTTAGAGCCGCTAGAAATTTTAATTTAAAGACAACAGGTAGCAGGTGAATTATCTGTATTCTGCAATGGATTGTGAATTTGTTCTTGGAGTGGCAAATTACTTTTTTCTTCAATCGACATGCTTGTTAGTTGATCGTCACTTCCACAATTCTGATTTCCAGTCTCCTCTTCAGTCTTCTTTCTACAGGGTTCGCTAGTGTTACCCAGTGCGCGAGGTGGACTTAATTTGCCTTCTACACATATATCACTCCAGTTAGGCATTATTTTCAAATCTGAACATTCATTCACTGGAGATTCTAATGTACAAACCACCTGCATTTTTTCACCTACGACTACTCTAATATCCAATGCAATTTCCCTTGTGCAGGATAGTTATTGCATGGTAGTTATAAGTGGTAATAAATTTTACCTGATTTAATCTCTTCTTATAATGATACGAAGCATCAAACTATTAAAATCAAACCAAAAGATGTGGCAGCTCTAAATGAAATAATTTTGTTACTGAATGTTTACAGAAATTTTAAAATTAAAACTACATTTAGAAAAAAAAATTTAAAGTAGGTGATAAAGTGCGCATAAGTAAGTTCAAATATGTTTTTGCAAAAAGTTATACATGTAAATAATACTGAACCAGTGATGTATCGTCATTTCTTCTTAAATATTATCGGAAAGCCAGTTTTTATGGACAGAAACTTGTTAAGGTAAAAACGACATAATTAAAAAACGGGTTTACTTTAAGCCTGTTTTCAGATTTAAAACTAGTCTCAAGTTCATTTTTTTTGCCTTAAAAAAATTTCGTAAGTTTATTATATAGCTTTATTTTGTCTTAGATCAAGACATCTTTTACTCAAAACAAGACCGATTTTCTTAACTTAAGTCTTTTTTTCTATACCAAAAGATTTCTAGCCGAATCAAGATACGAATTATTAAACCCTGCCAATCCCAACTAAAAGCCAAAATTAAATTCGGAGTCCAAAAAAAATCCTTATCTGAATTAACGCAAGCTCAGCCAAAAGATTTCGAGCCGAATCAATCTGATCTAATGTGAAGTCAAAAAAATTCCTATTCGAATCATTTCACGCCAATCCGCAATAAAAATTGTAACAAGAAAGTTACTCTAGGGGAGCAGGAGAAGGGAGGAGACTGTCGAGAATGTGTCGAAGTAGCGTTCGAGTCAGTAAAAATTGACTCCGACTCTCGGGAATCGAACCCTTGGCCGCCGGCTCGAAGCCCGATACGCTACCACTGCGCCACGGGGTCTGGGTACTAGAATGGTTCTGGCCAACCGTATTCTAGTCCCAGTATGACGTCACTCGTCGATCAATCTTAAGGAGTGGAAGTGGAAGGGGAATTGTATGACGTGAGAACCCTGTACCATGTCACACCTGGAAGTGGAGGCAAGGGGGCATCTCAGTTACGTCCCACGTAAAACCTCCCCCCCTTTTTTGGAAGCGATCACCCCTACAGGGATAGCTCCTCTTTTTTTTTTAACCATTATTGTCGGCTGGGCACCAACCTAATTGCTGTGTCCGTGACAGGCAACACGACCCGCAGCAGAGTCCTTGGATACCGACCCCTACCTATCGACCCCATCGATTAGGTAGTTCCCATCCTCCCCCGGTGTGGTCATTCCGTCCACCGGTCTTTTAGAATCGGGTCCCTAGGGAAAGCAGGAAATTCGTGGGTTTTTTAGTTGGGCGCCAAGTGTAACAAGGAAGTTACTCTAAGGGAGCGGGAGAAGGGAGGATACTGTCGAGAGTGAGTCGAAGTAGCGTTCGAGTCAGTAAAAATTGACTCCGACCGTCGGGAATCGAACCCTTGGCCGCCGGCTTGAAGCCCGATACGCTACCACTGCGCTACGGGGTCTGGGTACTAGAATGGTTCTGGCCAACCTTATTCTAGTCCCAGTATGACGTCACTCGTCGATTAGTCTTAAGGAGTAGAAGTGGAAGGGGAATTGTGTGACGTGAGAACCCTGTACCACGTCACACCTAAGGCGCGTTCAGATTTCCCACCCGGGTGCACCTCGTGTACTGCGTCTTTTTCTAACATATTGAAATTTCGATTTGTAAAAAAAGGACGCAGTACCCGAGGTGCACCCGGGTGGGAAATCTGAACGCGCCACTAGAAGTGGGGGCAGGGAGGCATTTCAGTTACGTCCCACGTAACAAAACCTAAATTCCTATTCGAATCAATCCAACCCGAAATTCGCCTAAAGATTTCTATCAATCCAATGTAATCTGAAATCAAATAAAAATTTCCTGCTTCAAATCAAAATTTTTACTCGAATTAATCCGACCCAATCGGACGTAAAAATATCCCTATCTGATTCGGATTAAATATTTTTTTGTATGAGATCCGAATTGATTCGGATTAGTCTTGGATTCATTCGGATTGAAAATTCGAATTCATTCAGATTGAAAATTTGGTTCGGATTAGCTTCGGATTCATTTGGATAGGATTTCTTTCCGAAGCTTTCGTCAGGAATATTTCTCAGTGGAGTTATTTTAAGTAAATTAAATTCATTGCTACTTATGTTGAAATATTACAAATATTGCAATTTACAATACAAAAACATATGTCTTTTTCAGTGGAAATTATAACTGATAAAAATAAAATTAATCATTAGCATAGTGAATTTCTTAATTTAAGGTAATGTGATTTCAAAATTAGTATTCGCCTGTTTTTTTAAATTATGAGACACTTTCGACTTTCGGCTTCGGTAGCGACCTACAATGTCTTCAAACCGTTATGTCGAGGAAACGAGATGTTGTTAAGTGTAAGAGATAGTAAAGGCGAAAGATATTTTAGAACAATGTATATTCCCCAAGCGAAACTAATAACAGAGTAATTTACCAAAAGACGTAATTTTATTACGCACAGAGGTTCTGTTGTCTGTTCTCCAAGATTGCTTTCCGTTCTGAGGACTTGGAAAATATGCCCAACAATAAATAATTTATTATAATTAAATAAAAATATGTTTCGATACCAGCTTTTAAATATGTATATAATTTATTTTTGATGATGAAGAAGTACTAATGGAAACAAGCTAAAACAAAGGAAGATCTCGATTTATCAAATCCATTATAAAAAAAGTAATGAGAAAGTAATTTTATGGTTTTAATTTTTATTTCCGTTTTAATTATAAATCATTTTGAAGATTTTTGGTTCTGTAATTTTTTTTTGCTTCAATTAGTACTTGTTTACCTTTCCAAAGGTTAAAATATGTAATTTATTTTTGAAAAAGAAACTGTGATGACTCAACAACGATGATTTGAGTAAAAAATAATGTTGAAGTTAAATATATATATATATATATATATATATATATATACAGGGTGAGTTTTTTATCTTGAGACATCGAAATATCTCAAAAAATACGCATCATACGTGAAAAATGTATTGAATAAAAACTTTTTATTTTTGAGGGGGAAAATCAAATATGCAAAAATTTACCCCACACCACCCCCCAGGAGGCTAGGGCGGGGGTAACTTTATAATTTTAAATGGCAATCCAAATTTTTTATAACGGATTCAGATTCTCCGTCAAAAAATACGTAAGTTTTATTCGAAACATTTTTTTCTATTCGCAAAAGATGGCGCTGCAATTGCGAAAAATGTAATTGTTGATTATTTCGAGGACCTCGGTGAGTCCCCTCGTCTCTCACACTTCTGGGTGCTTTTTTATTGTGAGTCCCCTCGCCTCTCACGAATCGGGGTGCTTAATTATCGTGAGTCCCCTTGCCTCTCACGAACCGGGGTGCTTAATTATCGTGAGTCCCTTCGCCTCTCACGAATCGGGGTGCTTAATTATCGTGAGTCCCCTCGCCTCTCACTATCGGGGTGCTTTCTTGTTGTGAGTCCCCTCGACTCCTACCATTCGCTGTGCTTGATTTCGTTTTACATTTTACAACAAGTGCTCAAAATGGTGTCCTCCCACTTCGATGCACTTGTTAATCCGAACTTTTAAAGAGTCCACACAACTGTGAAGTACGTCTGGTGTTATTTGTGCACAAGCAGTCGAGATTCGCTCCATCATGTTTTCACGAGTTGTTGGCACTTCTTGATACGCGTGAATTTTTAGATAACCCCACAAATAGAAATCCGGCGTCGTAAGATCTGGCGATCTGGCAGGCCAATTTACCGGACCTCCTCTACCGATCCACTGTCCATTGAATTTGCGATTGAGTACTTCCCTCGCGATCGCCGAATAATGTGCTGGACAACCGTCATGCTGAAACCACATGCTTTGTCGCACTTCCAAGTTTAGGTCTTCAAGCAATATGGGAAGTTCATTTTCTAAAAAATTTCGATATTTATCACCGTTCAAATTACCATCAATAAAATACGGCCCGATAAGTTGATTTCCAATTATGCCACACCAAACATTTATGGACCAAGGACGTTGGTGTTCAACTTCACGCAACCAGTGTGGGTTTTCAACACTCCAATAATGCATGTTGTGTCGATTTACATTACCGTGGTTTGTGAAAGAAGCCTCATCTGAGAACAGTACTAGGGAAAAGAAATTCGGGTTCCCTTGTATCTGTTGAAAGGCCCACTGACAAAATGTCACTCGGTTCTCAAAATCATTGCCATGAAGTTCTTGATGCAGTGAAATGTGATAAGGATGATATTTATTACGTTTTAATATCCTACAAATACTTGTCTGAGAGGTTTCGGAATTGTGGTTTAGTTGTCGAGTACTAACATGAGGGTCATGAGCGACTGCAGCCAAAATCGCGATTTCATTATCAACTCCAGTAACTGTTAATCGACGATTCCTTTTTTTCGATTGTACATTGCCGTCAGTCATGAACTGGTTGACAACCCGATAAAAGGAAGCGCGTGAAGGAACATGCTCTGGAAAGCGTTTAGCATAAAGCATGAGAGCATCATTGATATTCCTGCCACTTTCTCCATAAATGAGAATCATTTCAATCTTCTGTTGTTGAGATAGTCTTTCCATTGTAAACGAAATGAAGTCAATATGTTAACATTGACATCCAAACCAACTCGAACGAACCTGACCAACAAGAATAACCAAACAAAAGCAAGTAATTACGACCAACTGAAATCAGCACAACCAACGCACCCACATCAAATGATCAAAATCAACCCTCCTAACGAGCCAACTCAAATGCACCTGACCAACAACATTAACCCAAACAAAATAACTAGTTACGACCAACTGAAATGAGCACAACCTACGCACCCAATTCAAATAAACACAATCAACCCTCCTAACGAACCAACGCAAATAATTCACCTGACCAACTACAATAACCCAAATAAAATAACTAGTTACGACCAACTGAAATGAGAACAACCTACGCACCCAAATTAAATGAACACGATCAATCCTCCTAACAAACCAACTCAACTGAACCTGACCAACAACAGAATAACCCAAACAAAAGCAACTAATTACCATCAACTTAAATATGCAGAACCAAAAAACCCAAATTAAATTAACTCAATCGAGTTAATTTAATTAAGCAAGTACGCCGATTCGTGAGAGGCAAGGGGACTCACAACAAGAAAGGACCCCGAATTGTGAGAAGCGAGGGGACTCACGATAATTAAGCACCCCGATTCGTGAGAGGCGTGGGGACTCACAATAAAAAAGCACCCCGAAGTGTGAGAGACGAGAGGACTCACCGAGGTCCTCGAAATAATCAACAATTACATTTTTCGCAATTGCAGCGCCATCTTTTGCGAATAGAAAAAAATGTTTCGAATAAAACTTACGTATTTTTTGACGAAGAATCTGAATCCGTTATAAAAAATTGGGATTGACATTTAAAATTATAAAGTTACCCCCGCCCCAGCCTCCTGGTGGGTGGCGTGGGGTAAATTTTTGCATATTTGATTTTCCCCCTCAAAAATAAAAAGTTTTTACTCAATACATTTTTCACGTAGGATGCGTATTTTTTGAGATATTTCGATGTCTCAAGATAAAAAACTCACCCTGTATATTCGTATGTATTTTGACGCGCTGAATCCGAATCCGGTGTCCGCTTGTCTCCATCAGGTCAGGTTAAAGGTCATTTCAAGGTAAAATCCTGGAAAAATAGTCAAATCGATTCAAATTACACAGGCACACAAAAAAAAAAGTGCCCGGTATCAAGAACCGGACCTATATATTCGTATGTAATTTGACGCGCTGAATCCGAATCCGGAGTCAGTTTTGCTCCATCACGTCAAATTTAAGGGCATTTGAAGGTCAAATCGACAAAAAAATAGTCAAATTGATTCAAATTAATATTTCTATATATTTTTGGGGTTGTTA